>JAZHYW010030925.1:0-46651 GCA_037355805.1 Ixodes ricinus | reverse complement strand
CACAAGACAGCGCTACAACCTGCGGAAGCCCGCCGCGGAGAGCTCCCCGCGCCCGAAAGAAGATTGACGACAGTTCGGTGAGTCCAGTTCCTCTGCTCCAAACTACAGTACCACTTTTCTTAAAGTACGAAAGCTCTCAGACAAACGCATTAGGCACGAACTTCATAAATCAACCTTGCTAGTGTACCTTAACGCAGGCATCACACCGAAGGGCATGTCACTTTCCTTCCTCCCGCCTGCACAAACCTCGACCAACATGACCGATCGGAATGGCAACAGGTTCTCCTTGAGGCTTCCCTTAAACTAGTCCAAATAGCGATTCATCATAGTGACAAACAAGTAAAACAGTTAACTACCGCGACCGCTGCACTTCTCCGTTCAAATGGCCCCTTATCGACATCCGAAATTAGCGCCCTATCTGAATTCGATAAAAGAAACGCCATGAGCTCGAAACAATCAAGCTACG
The DNA here is from genome assembly GCA_037355805.1 of Ixodes ricinus. Taxonomy (NCBI): domain Eukaryota; kingdom Metazoa; phylum Arthropoda; class Arachnida; order Ixodida; family Ixodidae; genus Ixodes; species Ixodes ricinus. The sequence continues at coordinate 46,185 of JAZHYW010030925.1, read as the reverse complement.
TAAGCTACAGCGCGATAAGGTTCCTAACCCTGTTTTACCTCAGCTTACGACATCATTTAACTATAGCGAACATACTCAACCGGCCGTTAGCATAACAGACGATAGGCCAAGTACTAGTGCCCCTTGTGGCACTACAATTGTTAATCTATCTGGAGTGACTATATCAACAGAAGAGGAAAAACTCCTTTCGAGAGGATTGAACTTCTGTCCCGCCACAGGTTTTGTTGACGAATTTCAATTACTACGCAACCTTGACAACTTTGCGCGAAATTTAAGATTGCGGGAATACTTCTTGGACAGAACTTCTAGCTCCAACACCTCTCAGCAACGTCCAACGAGCGACTGGACGCCGAAGGCTAACCGTAACGATTGTCTTAACTTGTACATAGCCGCTGTGCAAAAGACATTATGCGGGAATATCGCAGGCAGGCGGGAAAACGGGATAACCTCACTAAATCCGAAAGGGCTAGCTTAAGAAGCCTGAGCAATAGGACAGACATAACGATAAAACCTGCCGATAAAGGAGGAGCAATTGTGATTCTTAGCACTTCTGAATACATCCAAGAAGGAAACCGCCAACTAAATGACTCAAAGTTTTATGAACCTCTCGCGGCTGACCCCACGGTGCACCACACTAAGATTGTGACCTCGGTCCTTAAGGATCTCCTAGACGAGGGCAGAATAACCGCTAACGAACATAAATTGATGAAACCGGTACAGCCTTCCCCGGGCCGTTTCTACATGCTCCCTAAGATTCACAAACCTGGTAACCCAGGGCGCCCAATCATATCCGGAATAAGTACAGTAACCGAACCCATATCAGGATATGTAGACAGTTTAATTAAACATATACCTACAAGTCTCGATTCGTACATTAAAGACACAACTCACTTCTTAAGGGAAATATCAAATTTATGCATTCCAAAAAATGCATATCTGGTTACACTCGATGTGTCATCGCTGTATACAAATATCCCACATGATGATGGGATAAGATCGTTAATTGACATGTACGTACTCCACAAACAACCGGACACCCCAGATGGACACGTCGTCGCTACTCTAGCGAGGCTTGTCTTAGAACTCAACACGTTCGAATTTAACAATAAATACTTTAGGCAGGTTAGCGGAACCGCGATGGGCACCAAAATGGCCCCGAACTATGCCAATGTATTCATGGGAAAATTAGAGTCTCAGTTCCTTTCTGAATGTCCCGTAAAGCCGCTAATATACAAAAGGTTTATAGATGATATATTTATCGTCTGGTCGCACACTGAGGAGGAGCTGGTGGACTTCATAGATCGATACAACGCTGCTCATCCGAGCATCCGCTTTACACATTCGTACTCTCAAACCGAAATAAACTTCTTAGACGTCAATGTTAAAATAGAGGAAGGTAAACTCGCCACGAGCCTATACCGTAAGCCAACAGACCGACAGCAATACCTGCATTATCAAAGCGACCACCCACACCATTGCAAGAACAGCATTCCCTATAGCCAAGCTCATCGTTTCAAACGAATTTGTTCCAAAGAGACAGATTTTGATGCGAGCAGCCAAAATTTAAAGTCAGTGCTAGAGAAACAAAAGTATCCACCCCGTATAATCGACGATGCAATCAGAAAAGCCAAGCAGCTGAACCGAGCAGACCTTATCAGCCCGCGCCCCACGCAAAGCGACGCACAACGCACAAATCTCTATCTAACTTATAGCATGAATCATCCTAATGTAAATAATATCTTAAGACGACATTATAACATTCTCGAACAAAGCGAGCGCCTTAAACGCGCGTTCCCATCCGCCCCTGGGGTAGTCCACAGACGATCGCGTAACCTCAAAGACACGCTAGTAAACTCTCGGATAAATTCATTGCCGCCACCTAACGAATGTATGCCTTGCATGCACCCAGGATGTCTCATCTGTAAACAGATGCAGCACACAAACACGGCCAGAAGCACGCACTCGCAGTTCTCGATCAAAATTAAAGGGCACTTAACATGTGCCTCGTCGAATGTCGTGTACTTATTCGAGTGTACCGTATGCAAAATGCAATACATAGGGCAGACTAGAACGGCATTTAGACTGCGCTTTAATAATCACAAATCTCACGCCATAAATCTTCCGACACTGCCTCTATCAAAACATCTCGCTCTCTCAAAACACTCATTTGATAAATTGTCAGTGACGCTCCTAGAATCTGGATTTAAATCAAATCGCGAACGTGAACAGCGTGAATCCTACCTAATTTACCGATTCAATACAATTAAACAAGGAATAAATGAAAGCCCCGGAACTCTGGCATCGATTAAAATGCTATCCGACGAATAGCAACAGCGATGAGGAGACATTTTTCAGGTCCCAGACCTTATTGTTAGCAGTGGTACTGTGTTTGTGGCCGGAACTGGACCATCAACTTTTCTCTTTTATTTCCAGGTTTTGATATTCTTTTTATTTCTAGGTTTAACATTGTTCCCTTCCAGGTTTGAATCATGCATGCTCCATGAAACAACACAAGTGACCTTGGCGTTTTTTTTTTTTTTGAGACAGCACTTTAGTTTGCGCGTGTACCTTTCGTCTATTGTACGTTATCGTCCAGGTCACCCCTGCCCGCCCGGACACAAAGCCACCCTGCGCCCTCTCTCAAGAAGCTACAACCGTCATCCCGCCGTCCTTGAAACTTGGCCCCGACCGTCAAGCTACTTTACCCGGATACGAACTGCACTACGCTTCCCTCTCACGAAAGCTCTAACCGTCTTCCCGCCGAAATTTGGACCCGACCGTAGCATTGTATAAACGTTTGCCCTTCTGGAACTCTTCCTACGCTCCTTTGGAAACTCCAACCGTCATCCCGCCGCTTTTGAAACTTGGACTCGACCGTAGCATTGTATAAATACCACCCGCGTTCATCTGTAAAAGTTCTTCCTGACGAAGGCCGGACTCCGGCCGAAACGTCGAAGAATAAACCACCCGTTGTTGCTGTTTTCATCAAGGGTTTTGCTTTTCCTCTCAGTTATATATATATATAGTATATATATATATATATATATATATATATATATATATATATATATATATATATATATATATATATATATACCCCAATCCCTGGGAAAAAAAGGCCGAAGCCAAGAAGGCAGATCGCCTTAGTCTCAAGGAGCAGACCCCAACCAACCCTTCACCCCTACCAAGAGCTCTGCCTAGAGTGCACACGTGCTCATTCATAAAGCACGCACCGGGGCCGCTCTTACTGAAGACGTCCTGGCCCGATGGAGAACCTACACCCCCAAGAGAGGGCACCCGCCTGCCACAGAATACCCAGGCGATACATCCATCTCACACACGAGTTCCCACTCCGAGTCAGCGCAGTCAACCGAGGCACCCAGCCCGGCGGTGACCTGCTCTAGATGTTCTACAGGCATTCCCCTACGGTCCGACATCTACTGTGGGAGTGTGTGGGGCTCCAAGCTGAACGGAGTCGTTTTCTATGCCCCAATGTGCGTATCTACGAGAACTGGATTAACCCCAAGAGTAGTACCTGTGCGAAAGAGACGCTACTGTCTCTCTGGGACTTTGCGCGCGCGACGGGCATTGACCGAAGGATATAACCTTAATTTTCGTTTTCTTTAATGTAAACCCTCCCCTCCAGGCCGTCGCGCCACCCTTATCTTAATAAAGTGTTACAACAACAAATATATATATATATATATCAGGGTGTCGAACCGGAACCGAACCGAACCGAAAACCGGAACCGAACCGGTATTTTTTCCGGAACTGAACCCGAACCCGAACCGTTATATTGTTATCGCGATGAACCCGAACCGGAACTGAACCGGAAAAAAAAATAACGGTTACCGGCTCATGTCAAAACGGTTCGGCCACGCGCTGTTGACAATGAATGTGCTATCAATGCCAGTTGTTTTTTAAGTGCCGTCAACTGACACACACCTCGCTTACATATTTTTCTTCTCCACTCAGTCTTAGGACTATAATAATAATGCCTATAATGCCTTTATTTTTTTTCATCACGTGATGAAGGGTAGGCCGGGGAAAAAGCTGTGAAAACAGCTTGACGGGTCCCCGACCTCCTACATTGGCAGAAACATAACAGCTCAAACAAACAAACAAAAGCAAAAAAATAGCTGTTACAAAAACACCCTTGGCAGGACAGATTGTCACAAAAACCGTTACACTGTGCGGTTATTGAACATAGTAATTTCGAAGCTCATTCATGGAGAGTGAGTCCAGTTGAAAGTCACGACTAATAAAGCTGTTAAGTAAATGTGGTAAAGTATATTTTAACATTTGCAGGCCATAGTTAGTTTTATGAGGTACCATCCTCCAATATTCAGCGTGCAGTGTAGGATAGGTTACAACGTTTCTAGTTAACCTCGCGAGAGTTGTCAGGAATTGTGAGTTTCGTTTTTATCTCTTTTAAAACCAGCGGTCAACCTGTAACTGTACAAGTTATGTATGCCTATGACAGTGTATTTTTTTAACAAACCAGCGGTATGAAAGTCATGTGGGGCGTTCCAGATAATTCTAACCATTTTCTTTTGAAGCAGGAATATATTTTCTAAGTTTCCAGCTGTGGTCGTGCCCCAGATAAGGTGGCAATAGCTGAGGTAAGAGTAAAAAAGAGAGTTGTAAATAATAAGTTTGACGGAAGTTGGTAAGATAGAGCGGTTCCGGTTTGCTAATCCGACAACGCAAGATAATTTAGATATTACATATTGTACATGGTTATCCCATGACATGCTCTCAGAAAAGTAGACTCCAAGTGTCTTAAAGCTGCCAACGATTTCAATGGGCGTTGTGTTTAAGATGAGGCTATTAGTGCATGATACAGCCTTATTTTTCGGACGAAAAGGATGGCTTTCGTTTTATTTGTGTTTATTTGCAATGAATTTGCCTGTGCCCAAAACTCTAGTTTTGATAACGTTATATTTGCATGGGCTATCAGTAAATTTGGCTCGTCAGCGGAAAAAAATATGCTAGTATCGTCCGCATAAATGACTAGTTTCACCGTTTGATCTATGTTCACTATATCGTTTACATATATATTAAATAGAAAGGGACCTAGAATGCTTCGTTGAGGGACACCTGATGTGATAGTTCTAGTTGCAGATGAATAGCCGTTTAGGTATACGTACTGTTGTCGATGTTTAAGGTAAGAGTTCAGAAGCATTAACGGGCCGCCTCGAAAACCATAATGTTCGAGTTTTTGTAAGAGTATTTCATGATTTAGGCTATCAAAAGCTTTAGTGAAATTGACAAAAACACCAAGTACTAGCTTTTTATTTTCGAATTGCTCTAGAATATTCTTTGTGCTAGGAGGGCCGCTTCAGTTGAAAGATTTTTTCTAAAGCCAAATTGAGCTGAGTTTAATAAACCACACCTGTCAGAAAATTGGCTGAACCGGTGATGTAGCACTTTTTCAAGAACCTTTGAAAAGACTGGAAGGTTCGAAATAGGGCGGTAGTTTCCTACGTCATCTTTCGCACCCTTCTTATGCAGCACTAACACTTTGGCCAATTGCATCCCTTTTGGAAAAACACTCGTAGCAATAGCAACATTAAAAATATGCGTTAGCAATGGAGCAATAAGATCTATAACATACTTCACCGGGCGAATCTGAATATTGTCGGCGTCAGTTGAACCACTATTTTTTAATAGCATTGTTATAGAGATTACTTCCATCGGAACAACTGGGTCTAAAAATATAGAGTTAGCATTGCTTTGATCAATGTGTTTGTATGCATTAAGATTGGTTGGAGTGTTGCCGAATTTAATAAAGAATTCATTAAACACATCTGCCAAGAGGCCTCCCGTTAACTTTTCTCCATGTAGAGTCAACTCGTCAACAGAACCTGATGAGCGATTACGATGTAGCAACATGTTTAGGTTTTTCCACATGATATCCGAACGCCCCTTAGATGACTTAAACAATGCATTGTAATAGCGCGTCCTCGCACGACGTAATTCTTTTGTCAAGTTGTTGCGGTACGCTTTAAATATCCGGAGCTTTTCCGGCTCTCTTGTTCTTAAAAACCGCTTATATAATAAATCCTTGTGGTTAATTTGATATAAAAGATATTTTGTTACCCACGGTTTTCGCGCATTTCTTGATACCTTCAAAAGTTTAGACGGGAAGTGAGAATTATATATATGTTTGAACTCATTCATGAACGCGTCATAGGCATCATCAGCATCATTTTTAAGGTACACCGCGCTCCAATCGGCATTCGAAATGCACTGACGGAAAGCATCTAGCTTGTCTAAGGTTATAGGTTGAAAATATACTTCGCAATTGTTTTTAGCATTTTTTGGTAAAGTTGTTTCTACACACAAAAATATAGGAAGATGGTCGCTCAAATCACAGCTTATTACACCAGATTTGAGTTGTTTATCAAAATTAGTTATAAACAGATCGATAAGGGTCTCAGATTCTGATCGTACCCGAGTTGGAGCAGATACAGTGTTCACGCAGCAGTTTTCATTCATAATAGTAATCATATCCCTTTTCGTAGCACTGTCAACAAGCATGTTTATATTAAAATCACCGCCGCAGATAATATTGTAATTGGACTCGTTTACAAAACTAAGAAAAATAAGAAAAGAACTACAAAAAATGCCGTGACGTTGCCGTCGGGTGGTCGATAACAAACAGCAAACACATTCTGGTTATTACGCAAGCATAGTATCTCATAATCTTTGGTGACAACACTGTAGTCGCTAAGTATTTCACAGCACATATTCTTTTTAGTTAGAAGGGCCATTCCCCCTCCACGCCTGGAGGTACGGTTTAAAAAGTTGGTGTTGTAAGCTGGTAAGCAAAGTACGCTATTTTCGTCCGAATACCAAGTCTCAGTAAGCATGATTGTATCGAACATAAAACCGAACTGGTCCAATAGTAGCTCAATATCGGAACTTTTGTTTCTAGCTGATTGAGCATTAGGATGAAAGCATTTCAAAGAGTGGTCATTACCAACGTAGCGTTTTAAATCCTGGGGAGCTATAAAACACCGTTCGGCCAGTGCAGTGTACCGAAACGAACTGTGAAGTCAAGACCATCGGAGACTTAACCAATTTTAAACAGGTCGTCTCGACACCGAACAACATGCGCTCGCTCCCAGTCAGCTTTCCTTACGAGCACGCTACCATTCCTATGCCAGACGTACTTGTACTGACTAGTGTTGCTCCATTCTTTTGCTGCCGACAGCAGCTCCCGGTTGCGCTTCGTCATGTTTTCTTGAATGTACACGTAGGGTTTTATACCCTTCAGCTTCTTCCTCTGTTCTAGCCAAAGCTACCTACTACTCTGTCTCGCGAAACGGACAATAATGCCCGGAACCTTATCTGGTCTTGAGGGGAGCCTGTGCATATCAGTTATGTCACTTTCAGCAAGGGGTGGAACTTCCAGTCTGGCAGCGATTTCGTTAACTTTGCAGAGTAAGTTTTCTTTTTCAGTTTGGGCGATACCGTGGATCTCGAGATTCAACTTTCTGCTGCGCCATTCTAGTTCATGAACACCTGACTGAAGGCCCTGATTTTCTATTCGTTCTAATCGTTTGTGCAAATCTGTTATTTTTTCCTCCTGTTGGGCCACCTGCTTCATAATCCCGTCGTACTGGGACGATATCAGTTGCTAGGATTTTTCGATACTTTCAACAGTCTCTTTTAACGTCATGAGGGTGTCTAGTTTTGCATTGATTCCAGCAAGAATGACTGCTATGCTGTGTTCCTGCTTTTGCATGCTCTTTTGGCTGCCTGACGCACCGCTTTTCGTGCAGCCATGGCATTTCCATGATTTTATGAGGCTTTCACGCTTTGCTTTAAAGTTTCTAGCAGACACACCAGAGCAGTTACCCAGGTGGTACTGGGACTGACACTCAGTACACGACATAAAACGACCGTCATCTGGAAGTAAATCGTCACATCGTGCGCAGACCACATCATCATTGCTAGACATTGACACAGTATGGCAGAGCAGCGGCAGCAGTACAGTTTGAAATTGTAGTCAAAACGCTGCATCCATGAATCTTGACAAACGCTGCATCCATGAATCTTGACATAGGAACCAGTATTGCGCTGGTCGCGGCTTGCACGGAAGAAAAAGAATTGGAAGGCTGTGCAAAAAAAAAATCGCGTCACGGGATTTCCTTTTCCTACAATCTCGTAAATCCTAAATGCTGCTGTGTGCTCATTTCATAACACATTTCTAGAACGTGATGTTGCAATTTTTTTATTTATTTTGATGTTGTTATTTTGATGTTATTTTGATTTTGTTATTTTCATGTTGCAATTTGTCATTTATAATTTCCGAACCGGTTCGCGAACCGGTTCAGCATCCGAACCGGTTCGCGAACCGGTTCGCGGATCGAATTAATCGAACCGGAACTGAACCGGAACAAAATAAATTTGTTTGAACCTGAACCGTAACCGAACCCGTATTTTTTCGGTTCGACACACTGATATATATATATATATATATATACCCCGATCCCTGGGAAAAAAAAGGCCCAAGCCTTTGGCCTCCCGTCACCATGCCTATATATATATATATATATATATATATATATATATATATATATATATATATATATATATATATATACAAGTAAGCTGTGCCCATAGTTTGTTTTGAAAAGTTTTAGAATTCTCCTGATTTTATCGTGTCAGTTATTCACTTTGAAACGTGCACCCTCCATCAGTGCACGTTAATGCAAGTGTCCACCTCTTGAAGGCTGAGGACTTACTGTCCCTATTTTTTTTCTGGTCAATACTAAGTGCGGATTAGTTCATACCAGACACAATAGACAATGGCATATAAAACATCAGTTGATTTAAAAGTGTCGACCAACCATCCTTTGGTCGATCTTTTCTTAAATCGCCCATAGCCAGAGGTGGATTTCATGCAACACTTCTTCGCGTGATTGAGGAATGAATGATGATGTAGGAAAACAGAAAATTATCAGGTATCTCACCAGTCTGTCCGTGAACACACAACCAAGTAGCATACAAATTTCGTACGTCGAAAACACGAAGCCATATTTCCAGGCACTCAGACATTTTGAAGAGGACTGAAAATACAAATGAAAGGGGTAAAACCGGTAATTCTTTTTTTAACAAATTCATTACCACCATTTACGAGAAACTTTAATTATTACTCCTTCGCGAACTGACAGCTGTGAGCTCCCGGGGTCGGGCGCTGACCCTTAGCGCGTTGAGGGCGTAGAGATGGGCAACTTAACAATTAAAAACTCTCTGTAAGGCCGAGTTGGAGCACAGCTCTTGAGAAGGGGGAAGGTGCGGAAAGTCACGTGACCTTGGGGGTCATGTGACCTCGGGGGTCACGTGACCTTGAGGTGGTCACGTGACCTCGGGGGCCACGTGACCTGGGGGGTCACGTGACCTCGAGGGTCACGTGACCTGGGGGTCACGTGACGTCGGGGGGCGGTCACGTGGCCTCGGGGGTCACGTGACCTGGGGGCCACGTGGCCTCGGGGGTCACGTGACCTCGGGGGCCACGTTGCCTCAGGGGGTCACGTGACCTCGGGGGGGGTGTTACGTGACCTCGGGGGCCACGTGGCCTAGGAGGTCACGTGACCTGGGGGTCGCGTGACCTTGGGGGGTCACGTGACCTTGGGGTGACCTTGAGGTTACGCCGACGGCAACGGCGACGCCGCTCGAGCCGGAAACGGGCGCCTAAGAGCTGCGCTTTAAAATAAATTAAATGCGTAAGTAACATGATACCTTTGACTGAGCTTCCTACTACACAAGATCAGCTGAAGCACCGAGGAAGAACTAAAACAAATATACCAAGAACACTGGGGGCGTTTTGCCTTAGGCAACAAAACCAGACGCCAGTAGGTGTCGCTAGCGATGAGCCCGCTCACAAAACCAATATTTTGTATCAAGTTTCGCGTGTTTCTCACTTTTAACAAACATGAGATAATCGTGAATCGCTTTAGAAATTTGTGAACTTGCAACAAGAATTTCTCCAGTTCAAAACCTGTTTCGATGACTCACATGCCTTGTTACATCCAATTTTATGTGTCATCTATCAGGATAAAACCAAGACACACAACTGTTGCCTTTAGAACCTCTACTGATGTATCGTGACAATGGTTGAGAAAAAATAAGAGATTTCGAGCGCTTGTCACGCTCTGTGTCATGAAGCATGGTGCTTCCAGCAGGCGGCTAAAATTAGACCACAGTGACCGAAAGAAAAAATTCCGAGTACACCTAAGCACGTCTTATCAGTTGTGAATGCGAAAGCATGAATGTCGTTCTTCCACTTCCTTAGTTCGTCTGCGGTGTACTGGTGTGGACGACCACATTTCGCTACTGCCGAGGCTGCGGCCGCCGACGATAGCGATGCTTCAGGCGCAGCCATGTTCCGCGGCGCCTACAGGAGCACAAGCGGCCGCAGTGCCGGCAGGAAGCTCGTCGGTGCGCCGCGCAGGCTGCCTTGGCTCGCTAGTGACCGCTACGCCGCTGGGTGAGGAAGCGGCGGGAGTGCGAAGCTCGGCGAGGCGCGGGAGTGTGACGAGCGGCGCGGCGTGTGCTGAAATCACCTGTCCTCTCATCATCATCACCGCCCTAGCCGCGGGTACCGATTGACTACGTTAGACCTCAAAGCTAACGTTAGGCATAACATCAGGCCAGCGCATACGCGCGTCCCCGCCCCCTCACGTTAAAAAGCTGCACGTACCGGTTGACGACGCTAGACCTCAAAGCGTAACGATAGGCCTAATGTTAGGCCTAATAACAGGCCAGTGCATACCCGCGTCACCCCTTCTAGCTACGCCGCCAGCAGTTCGACTGGCCCCTTAGCAAGATGATGCCTTTGCTATGGTGCCACATGACGCGTCGAGCCAATGGGAATTTAGGTATCGTTTCGCTCAGCCAATGGGAATTTACGAGCTATTCTTCGCTACTTCAGACGGAATTTAGTGCCGTTTTTCGCTGCTACAAAAAACGCCGGCTTCGCTCCATGGGACAGTTAATGCTTTCGCATTAAAATGACGTATCATAAGTCGTAGGCAGCCAGGGAACATAAATGTCCGTGCACACGGCAAACCTAATGCTTTTACTGTACAATATTTGTTTCGTGACGCGTTAGCATCTAGCGTACGCATACTAATCATGCAACGTGAATTGTGTCTACCTTATATGCCTACCTTATATGCCGCACCATTGTTTATATATCTCCCTCCCTCTCATTTTCTTCATACAAATGTTTGTCGTGTGGTATTTAGGACAATCCGGTCTGCTGTTTCAGACCAAAGCGCAGGAACGAGGTTGGTGTACTTTCTCCTCACGAATTAAGGTTCCTAGACTTTTTTCATGCCATAAGTTCGGCGGCTAGTATTGTGAATCAGATGTTCGTAGTTAAACAATCTGAAACTCGTATAAAATAATGACGAGAGTCATGACCTTAGTTACTAAAACATGAAAACCCCACACAATAGCTGACGAGGAGAGACATGTTCTGGCTTGTGTACATGTCCGTCCTGTACAAGCTTATGCTTGTCGGTTATTGTCTCTTTTTGTGTTTAGTTTACTTTTTCTTGGAACTCTGCTCTGGCACAACTGGCTACTTAAAAAAGCTCTACCTATTACACTTTAGTGCTAACAAAGGATTGAAACAATATCACCGCGAGCGTTTGACGTAAAGACCGACGATCAGTTCGCGCTTTCCACTTTTCCCCGCTTCCTCCTCTCCCCTTCTACCCTCTTGACCGTTGCCTGTTTCCTCCTACCCCAGGCTGAGGAGGGTCTTCTGCATTACAGAATATCGTGTCTGGTCCTCGGCCTTTAAGGAGTTTGCAAATATTAAATTGTTATTTGGAAGCAGGGCCCGAGTTTGCTTGTGTAGCTTTCATAGGTGCACCCAATATTGGTTTGACTTATTTTCATATATAAATCGACTGCGGATATAGATGATACAGCCACTCTTGTAATATCGACGCATGTTTAACCAAATGTCATCCGTACACTGGGGAGAAGGAATACTGGGCAGTGTGCCTGAGCACAACATTTCTAGATGTTCTAGATTGTCCTGGCAGACACCACGCCGAGAAATGGCACCAGCGAACTTGGTGATCGATAACATGGAAACCTTTGATTCTGTAAAACTTGGTGAACGGGCACTTGATACTTTAAACGCATGTTGCTGTAAAAAACGAATATTTTAAAATTTTGGTTTAAAACATGATTTTCGTGTGAGGCTTGTCAAATTATAAGGCGCTGGAGAAAACCATCTTTCTGCGTTAAGTACTTATTCGAACCCTTTATGTTCGTGTTCCGCCCATTGAAAAGCGTTCGGGAAGAACCTCAGCGCGCAACTGGTATCGCTGCGCCGCTGTGTTTTTCCGCAGCGTAAAAGTTGTCTGCTTTCATCGCCGTCACCATGGCAACGAACGCCGATTTCCCGAACGCCGTCTGCTAGCCAAAGTTTAATAGTTCTTTGATGAGCAGCCGCAGACGGTCGCCGTTTTCCGTGAACGCAGGCGGGGGGAAGAGGGGATGGGGGAGGGGAGGTTCACACGCTCTTTAGTGATACACCCGCCGTTCAAAAAGGTCATTCGGCGTTCGTTGCCGTGGTGACGGCGATGAAACCAGACACCCTTTTTTCTGCTGAAGAACACTGCGGCGCAGCGATACGAGGTGCGTGCTGAAGCGCTTCACGCGTGGTTTCCAATGAGCGGAACGCGAGCAGAAAGAATTCGAAATAAGTACTTAACGCAGGTGGCTAATGTTCTCCGGCGTTTCATAATTTCACGAGCCTTAGACGAAAAGAGTGTTCTTTTAACTATCTCGCGCCCTGCTTCTTTTTTTTTTTTTAGGCGCGAAACTCCTTAGGGTTTAGCCTTGTCCGTTCGTCCGTCCGTCCGTCCGTCCATCCATCCAACGTCCGCGCTCACATAAAAAAAAAAATGTTGGCGCAGTCGGCAGGATTCGAACCTGTGCGGGGAGACCCCAATGGATTTCTAGTTGATTGCCTTAACCACACGGCCACGACTGAGGGACGAGTATGGGGCTCTGAGATGTGGTAGTAACTCAAGGAGCTGGGGATGTCATGGATGAAACGTTGCATGTAGCCGCTCAACGTCTATACAGGAGAGGGCGCTAAGGCCAAATGCGTATATAATCGCTTTAAACTTTGCATGCATTAGCTCGACGTTTATAGACGAGAGGGCGCTGCGGTCAAATCGATGGATCCACTAGAAGAACCACTGGCTCTGGATTTCACCGACCATAAAACTGTAATCATGAAGTCGAAACGCATCCCCGAACTCAGCACTACCTATGAGCAATACAAAGAGAATCAGCACCATCAGCACTACCTATGAACAAAATCAGTATCATCAGCTCCACCAGAGCTTCGCCCCAATCAACATCATTCACCACGTGGAGATGCGGTCATTTTTTATTCTTAACATTAGTTTAAAGTATCAAACCGCCAGCAAACGTATGTATTTTTCTACACGATTTTGTCTAATTTCATGCCGCATACCAGAAACCATAGACAACGCAAGCTGCAGAAGCTTGCGAAGAGAGCACCTGGGGCAGCGCAGGTGCGCTGCCCCAGGTGCTCTCAAGGAAAATGAATGATGATGATGAACTATCGTCGAGGAGTTTCGCGAATGGTTCGGCCTCCTGGATATGAAGTTAGTGACCAGTATTGTTTGTGTTTTATGCTATAAGTTTCATGTTTTCACGTACTTATACAAGGGAGTGAAGAAAGGGTGGAAGGGGAACAATAATATGACAGCACTACAGAAGTAGTTGCTATTATGCTCCCAAAAGAAAAGGACAAATAAAAAGGACTAAAATGACCTAAATGTTTGAAGTGATGCGGGAACAGAAATGCTGACGCTACGCTCTGTCTACTTTAGAGCGCTGCACTGACTGTTGTCTGTTCAGCCCGTAAATCGTAATAATCCTCTCCCAATATCCCATTTCCGATTCAACACCGGCATTTTAGCTTAGAACGACCTGGTTGACTGAGCCCTTAAAGTCAAGAAAGTACAGTTATTACACACCAAAAAGGAATCGACACACTCAGGATTCTTTGGATAAGTGGATTTGAGTCGTCTTTACGTAGGCGAGGTGTGAGGGTCGCAGAGCCTGGCTCATATAAAAACAAACACTGAAAGCGAGTACAGTAATGTTTCGTTACTATGGACCTCACCTCCCCCCCCCCCCCCGTCCCCCCACCTTCCATAGTGCGAGCCGTTTATAATAACGATACAAAAATGCATGTATTTATCCAGTTCACCCCCCTCATGTTGTTCATACAGCGGACGGTCAGCTTTAAGAGAGTTCATATTAAGGAAACATGACACTGTCGACACCGAGAAGGAGAGGAGTCGTCAATCAACTTACCAGTGCAGGAAAGAACGGTTGAAGCAACGAATATACCGCTATGATCCAGAAGTAACTGTAGAGCAAAGGTAAAACCCAGGTGTACGTTTTGAGCCTAGCAAGCCAGTGGTAACTGTTAACTGCAATTGCATTCTTATCTTCTCCGGTCTCGGCTGATTCGGAAATGTCGAACTGTTGCAGAGCAGCCCTCTCATTGGCGTTCCTATGCACGTCATTCAGCGAAGCCATTCTGGAAGTTGCCGCATTTTCCTTTGTCAAAACGAAGCGTACGTCTTTTCCAATACTTAACTTGAACTGCGGTTGGTTTCTTCCTCGTACCGTGGCTGAGCAGACAAACACCTGCTCATCAGTACGAAGAAACGTCAGAGCAACTATGATTATACAGCTTGTTTCTTTTAGTGCTTCAAAACTCGGTTAAATCGGCCGTGCAAAACAGGTGCCTGCTGTACTTGGCAAAAAGCAGCGATTCAAAAGTAAAATAATAAATTCAAGTGGGGAGAGAAGTTTATTTTTTAAATATAACATTTACTCGACATCCTGCACAATTTTGTAAGGTGAACGCACGCTAGATGTACAAAGCATTCCATAGAAAAGAATACCGTGCTGGTCGACCCGGGAAAATAAATGTTGCTTCGTAGAAAGCTCAAACTCTGTTAGAATTTTACGATGGCGGATCGGCTAGAACGTGAATATTAAGGACATGACGTTACCTAGATCAAAAGATAACTGAGAAGCACAAAATTTCTGTATGAGCCGAAGTACGCCCTTCAGGATATGGGATTTGTCATGTGCAACAGATAGATCCCTACCAAGGGCAATTATTTGTAACACTTTAGCCAAAGCAGTCCCTTTGTTCATCTAAAATGATCACCAGAAATATGGGCACTGCTAAAGCCATGATGCCATTTGATAACAAACTGAAACCTATAGAGACGCGTAAAAACAGAAATATCGTTTTTGATTCGTATTGTTTTTGAACACCGTAACATGCTCACAATGCATCATAGCTTTGTAAATTAAGTTTATTTGTTCATTTTCGCATTTGGCAACTTACCAGGCATTGCTATTCCAACTTCTTCCTCCATAGTTTTTTCCTCAACCCCAAAGCGAAAAGAAAATCAGGTGTTTGTGACATGCTTCGGTACCGGATGCGATTACTCGAAGCTTCTAATGTGCATTTTTAAGCACACCATGGCGCAAGCGTCATTCGCAAGTGATGGTTAGTGCCGCATGGCACTAATTGTCCACGAACGTGAATTTGAATATTCATCGAGGGATTGATTGTTGACGAGCGCAATCGTCCGAATGACACAGTACCTTATGGCCGATGCGTGATCTGGGTTTGGCTCACATGCTTGGGAGTCGTGAATGCACGAAAAGGCTTAAAGCATCCGAAGGAAGATAGGTAAGAAATAATCCGCTTTATGTTCATATTTTATTGGCGAAAAGCAGGCTTTTCGATATCTATACTTGTGTACTGGTTTTGTATTGGCTTACTTAACAATGTGCGATTAGTAAAATCCCAATCTAAAATTACGTATCGTAGCCCAAAGTTGCTTTTATAATACTATGAATATAAAAATTAAAAAGTAAGTCACCCTATAATAATTTATAAGGTGAGTACAGTGTTCATGAAACATTTGTTTGAATAGGTCTTTTCTTGCATGCCAGAACAACAATCTTTTTCTGTGATGACCGGTTGTTGCAGAAGGGTCAAGGGGGGGGGGGAAGGGGAGGAGGGGATTTGGTCGACGTTCCAGTACTTCTAGAAAATAAAATGTGCACAGACGCACTGGGTGGCGTAGTGACGCTGTTTCGCTTTGAAAATTCAGTGGCGGAGCTTCCCCTCAGTTTCTAGACTGAACCGTACCATAAGTGCTCGAATATTATAACATATATCCAGGAGACGCGTTGGCGTATTTTTGCCGGAACCGAGTCGAGGTCACCATACCTACACTGACATCGCGAGCGCGCAGCAGCAATTAAATGATATTATATAAAAAAACATACCTACAGGTTTTCCGAACCGTAAACTTTTGCACAAAGCTGTTGCTAAAAAAAATACGTTCGCGAACTAGCGAAAACAATGAAATGCATCTACGTTTTTAGAATTATGGGTAGAATCTGAAATAGATCACACGAAGCCAACAAAAAATGTTGATTTTCAAAATTCTGGGGCGCAAAACTGCGGGCGTTTTCGAACGATAATGATATTTTTCAAGTATGTCTATGAAACGAGAGGACGGAAAATGTACTAAAAGTAAGGAAGTCATTCTCAGCAGAGTCCGCGACATCCGGACGTCCAGAGTACATAAAAAAAAAGTTGGCTCAACCGCTAGATTTTCGAACTTGAAAAAATATTAAGGCGATGGAATTTGGGCGAGGCTACGACGAAACGCTTGGACGCTGCCACTTCCGTACGGCCATTTTGGGATATCGGTGGTTGTGGCGTTAATCCAGCCTTTCTTCCCGACACTGGTATGCAGCTGAAAATAAGTATTCGTGGCAAATCTTTGTTTCCGGCATAACGTCATAAATGTCCTTATATAGGTTGCCCCCGATAACACTGCAGCGCACTTTTCTTTGTAATTACGTCAGTCTCCCTTGCGGCATACATCCAAAGGTGAAGACCATTACTGTTTCCTGAAAGAAGTCCAGGGGGAGCAGGGGGAGGGGGCGGCATGCGTCCAACGTTGATAGTCGGGCTTCCGGTTAGGGTGAAGGCCCACCCTGATAAGATGGTGCCAGCGGTTCGCTTGAAAACCCGAGCACGTCCGGAGTAGGTGCTCGAGATTCGCCGCCAGGGCTGGGGTGGGACAGAAGGGACGGTAGGTGGATGCAATGGTGTGACCCCATCTGGCACGGACAGCCGCCGTGATCACCTCATTTACATGAACTTTTCGGAGCCAACGGGTGCAAGCGGGCGGCAGCTGTGACGACTCGAGGACGGCGCGACCGTCTTCGGAAAAGGGGAAAGGGGCAGTGGTTGCCCGCTATTGGATACTTCTTTTCCTTTTTTTTTCTTTTTATTCATAGGTATATCTCCCTGGCGTTCTTTCTTGTTCGTTATTTGTATATTCCGACAGTCGATTTGTACTAGGTGGTCACCGCTCCGGCAAAGCTGCGGGGCATTGTTTTCCCTCCGGTGCTTTAGTTATAGAAATTTTATGCCTCTTGTTTAGTTCCTCTTTGTTTTGTGTAACTGGTTGAATTTATTCTGTGTGGCGCACTCGAAACAAAAATATGTTTTTTTGTGTGTGTGTTTTTAGGCGTTTAGGTCTCTGGTTGGCTATGGGCGCTAATGACCGTCAGAAGTCTTGTTTCCAGAGTAAGGCAAGGGCTACCAACGTTAACATGAGGGGAATCAGTCGGGGGTTTTGCACGGATTGCTCCTGTATAAAAAGTTCTACGGACCCTTTTCTTGGTGAAACGCACAATCCGGAGTGGCGTGCTTACTGAGGCCACCCGTCCACCGCCCACAACGAACTCGGTGAGTCCGTACTTTTTTATTCTAGTGGGTAAGCAGGTTCCATTTACGGTCTGTTGACATATCCGTCGCTTTTGGAAATAAAATTAAAAAAATGAAAGGAAAAGAGATATATTTTTATATTAATTATCCCTAGTGAAAAAGGAATTTGTTTGATAAATTTCTTGTGTCCAATAAACATATCGGAATCATACAAAATATATAAGAACATATAAGAACCATATAAGATATATAAGAAAACATGAAAAACGTCTCACAAGTTTCCTATATGCTTCTTATATGTTTTATATATCTTATATATTTCTTCTAGAGTAATTTTGTGGTTCTTATATGTTCCTATATATATTGTATGAATCATATTAGTTTATTGGACATAATTTCTAATACTAATGAGATTTTTCAATAGGGATGTTGTTTTCTTAAAAAGAGAAAAGAAGCATCAGATCTCTTCAACAACCTAAACACGCAAATGAAATGCGCATTTTACAAGGCACATGGGTCTTCCAAGGTTCCGCTGCTTCTAAGTGCGTTCTCGTTTTGTATCGATAATACAAGCATGCTTCACGTAAAATACTTGAAGCACCAATCAATTCTCGTGTGAAATATCAACGGTCGCAGGTGTTACATCAAAGCAAATGCCACTTGCTACTTCATCTTGAAATGTGGAGCGTAATACGTTCCGGCTAGTGCGTGACTTTTTTTTCTTGATTTATATTTAGCGTATTGCGTGCCCCCACCCCCAAAGAAAAAAACTAGAGCATTTAATAACTGCCCAAATAAACATCACCAAACGCTGTCTCTCCCACAAAATGGCACAAGCAGTCCTAACCAGAGGTCAAGGTTTTACAACTGTTACCATTTTCAAATATAGGGGATTTTCTGAAACCTTCAGCGAGAAAAGGTTGACACCATTCATCCTCATGTACTTATGGGCAGTGGCTTAACCAATAAGGGGAGGGGAGGAGAGGGCTTATGGGTCTTCAGCCCCCCTTCCCTCACACACACACACTATCCAATCATGTAGGTTCCCGGCGTTCCAACCCCCGGCGCTCCAACCCTCCCTTCCTGAAAAACTTCCTGGCAATGGCACTTCTCGTCGGCTTCGTCAGCCATCTATCTTCGATCTTTTGAGTAGGACAACGGCAGGCTCTGAAACATTGTGATATAGGCCGGACCGCTAGTGCTACATTTATGAGGAGGCTGAGCGTTCAGCGATAAATAGTTTATTCACGCGGTAAAAAGAAGAAAAAAGAACATAAAGGAGGGACTATACCCCTGCATTTTAAGCGGGCCACCGTCTCTCCAAATTTAAGAAATACAAAAATAAAAGTGTCCCTTTTACTCTGGGGGACAGACCTTGAATTTAAGGGAGACGCTGTCTAGCTTGTTTCAAGAGGGGTGGTGTCTCACTTAATTAAGTGGGAGAATTCCCGTGTAATATTAAGAGGCATGCCTTCCCCCTTAAGGGACGAGAGAGGGCGCGCAAGTAGTGCCCCCCTTCCCTGGAATTTCAATGGGGGTGAAAGAGGGGGGGAGCTGCAGCCAAGCTGTTAAGGGTACACCGGCGGTTCTTTACCTACCCAAACCAACTACATTTCCTGAATACCATGGATTTACTGTTCCCAACATGCTATTTAGTATCTGTAAATTCAAAATGCCTATTCAAAAAATGGCAATAATATTAATAAAAAAAACGTGCCAAGGAAGTTTTGATTGCGCCGCGAGACCGATGAAACTTGCTTTCGACGCATCGCGTCTTTTTCCTGCGGCAATGCGCTTCCGTAAAAATTTCCAAGTGTTATCAACGGCAAGTCTCACGGCTTACACAGGGTTTTAAAGAACTTCGGCGAATGGTGACGAACGAATAGAAAATGTCTTCAGCACACTGCCGCCAGCCTCCGCAACGCTTCAAAAACTCGATTTTTCAACATTCAAGATGGCCGTCCAGTGGCTTCACTCGCGGGAGCGGGAAGCGCTATCCAGCAATTGTCATAGAGATCAGTGGTTTTTAGCCCCAAATTCAGGGCGCGGCCGTGAAAGCAGGTAGAGAGCAACGTGAAAACGTGCTGAAAATAGCCAACATCGCCAACATTCCGGGAGGGGGAGGGGGAGGATAAGTGTGCAGCCCCCTGGAAAAAGTTCTGCGGACGCCCATGGGAATGTCCTCCTTACTAAGTTTGACCGCGCTTAGAGTGTAGGGTACCACGTATATAATCATGGAACAGCTCCTCAAGGGCTGTCATCTTAAACTCGCCACGCTCCTCAAGGAGCGGAGTTGCGAAACACTTCCATTGATGGCGGCGACAGAGGACAAGTATATGACAGCGCAAAAACAAGATAATCTCGCGCAATTCGAGAAGGAGTTTTGCCGGGAAGTGATAGCTTCAAGATTGATTCCCTGATTACTAAGCTGGAAACAATGAGGTGCACTTTGTGTAGTAGGCTCGGTCACCAAGCTATCGATTACCCATCCAGACCTGGACATCGACATCAATTTTTTCAAATTTGTTACAAAGAAAAACACAAACCAAGAACTTGCTCCCAGGCGAGGGATGCCGAAACGCAGCTGTCATGCTCAATGATACTTGATGGTGGAGGTGTGGAGAGCGAGTGTAAGAAGCTCGCCTCCGAATGGAGGAAGCGCGTGATGCGGAGGAGGCCGACGCAGCAGTGGTTTGCGCTCTGAGCTATCAGAAGACGCAGCTACCGAAGATACCAATACCAGCAGAAAGGGGCTTCCTAGATTGGCAATCGGCTAAGGTGTTGAGAGATACGGGCTGCAACATGATCATAGTCCGCATTAAGCTTGTTGTACGTAAACACTTAACGGGCAAACAGTGCCCAGCGGTCAGGAAACGGAACATGCCCAGTGGTCAGGGAGGCGGAACCAGCTCATGACGGAGATGGACGGAGATGATGAGCATTCAAGCAACCTGGTCAGCAGCTGCGTTCCCATAGCCTAAAAGAAAAAAGAGGTTGCATCGCTTACATTCACACGCAAAATCCTTGAATAACTAGTGTGAGGGAATTTCTAAATATGGTTAACCATAGCCTCCTCTATACAGAGAAAGCCTGGCACGTCGCGAAAAAAAGTGGCCGCCGAAAGTAGGAGAGGAGGGGCGGGGAATCAAGAGCGGAGGAAGCTAGACTGCTAGCGCCACACAAGAGCGAGCGGCCAAACGCAGAAACAGTCTTTTTGTTTTTTCCTCTTTTTGTTTTCGGAATCGCGGAGAAGAGAAAGTCAACGTCAACCCTTCTTCTTCGCCGTCCCTGCGTCCGCATCTCCGCAGCGGTCGGTCGTCGCTTTCGTTTGCGTTGGAGGTTGTGCGACGAACTGCCCGGAAAGGTCGGTATCTGGTGCTTGGAGCGTTCGGCGATTCATGGGCCCTATACTTCGTTTCACCTTAGGTTTGAACGAAGTCAAAGATATACTTCGTTTGATCTTACGTGCGAGCGAAGGCAGTGCTAGGCGCGCGAGCCGAGCACTCATACGTTCGCTGCTTTGCACGCGCGCTTATCCAGTTAATGATTTTCCTCGGGCTATCCTCTCATGCTTATAGCTTCGCCTTCGCTCCCACATAGGACTAAACGAATATAGAAGCGCGAGACCGACGCTTTGTGCATTGCTGCTTTGCTCGAGCGTGCGTGCGATGCAGTAACGCAAAAAGTGCTGGGCTCGCGCTTCTAGCTTTGGTTTCGCTCGCACATGAGGTGAAACCAAGTAATATGATACGCAACTTTAGCTTCCGTGAGAAACGAGAGCAACTCGCGTTTTAGTGCTAAGGACGAAAAATAAAACGTGAAGGACACGGACAGACATGCACACAGTGTAGATGTCTGCACCTGTCATTTACGTGTTCACTTTTGTAATTAGCATACCTTATCAGTCTTCGTCGCTTACTCAACGGAGGCTCGAGCGGTAGCAGCGTCCACAATAAACATTTTTACTACTACTTTACGAACTGTTTACATTGTTGCGCCTGTAGTCCAGTTGAAGCTCATACACGCGACGTTCCAAATGTGGCTAATCGGACACTCCCACTGAAATGACGGTCCTCAGCACCTGGGCGTCGAAACTGCTCAGTCAAAACTGTTTGGTTCTTCCGCGGCACGACACGATGGTCCGACGACGGCGCACTCCGCTGGCACACCGACAACTCTGCCGACGCCGCCGGCATCGTGCATTGTTGCCAGCGCCCTTTCGAATCGCCGCCATCGCCGCAGCCGTTTCTCCCGGAGTACGAAAACGACGGTGACGAAAACACAAAAACAAACGTGGTTCGGGGAGCGGCCGCTCATGACCCAAGCGCTCGCAGTCTATCTCTGCCCTTTCTGCTCTGCGCTACCATATTGGTCACCGCTTCGCGCGCTTCTCCTCTCCTTTTTCTGCGGCCGCTCGCCCTATGGCTCCGCCGTCGATGTGCCAGGCTTCCTCCGTATAGAGGAGGCTATGGGTTAACTGACCCTGCTAGAATATAAAAAAAAACACGGGGAACAATATAGACAATTACTCTTTATGATTAAGAAGTAAGATCTAGCTCCAGACAAACGAAATTCAGCACTGGTGACATAGACACCTTCTCACTTCCTGTATATAGGCCACTACACTAAATTATTGCGTCAAAAACTATACATTATTTTTAATTAAAAAATAAGACTAGTCTGCATTTCTTTTCCCAAAATTTTTATTCTCATAAAAAAAAAGAAACTCCAGAATTTTTAAGGTAATTTATTATCAACTACATCCACGAAAGAATGGCTACCGCATTACATTATTCAGCCCAGATGCTTGTGCAACTTTTTAATTTACAATCTGCATAACCGTACACGTCCAGAAGTTAAAACAGAAGATCGGCCCGTTATCCTTTCGCCACAAATCATCACCACGACCCACGAGCCTCGCTAGTGCAATAACAAAGCAAGAACTCGCCCTGATAGTGCAATTCAAGAGAGGACGTGAAAGCAGTATACATTATCTGGAGTCTCAATTTCTGCTACCAGATAGCTCGCTCAACTGCTTCGATTTGTTTCAAAACATTTTGTAGGGTACAAATATCAAACTTGTGCCTATCTCAAATACTCTACTCAAGATACTGTATTTCAAATAGTTTTTGAAGTATCTTGGTATCTTGCGAATACTTGTGATCGAGAGTATTTCATACTGTACTTTATTAACATTTCTGATTATCTTGTACTCATTATCTCAGATACGCTTTGGATAGTCCGCCATTTTCTGAGTTTTTTCGGTATGAGGTGGCGTGGTCGTCGCATGTGCAAGCGTGAACATTCTTTCGAGAAACCAAATTGTGTTTCTAGCTTCAATAGGCTACGGTAGCTTAGGTTGAGCTCATGAAAACATCGCTTTTCTGCCGATTGTGACTCATATTTCACACCAAAAGTCGTCCAATTAACGTTTTCGCCTTGCCTTCCGAAAGACGCCTTTTGTCTCCTAGGGTTTTCCCCCCAAACTCATCTAACAAAATGGGTTGTTTTACGTAAGTACAGATTACCAGGCATTGAGGTGTAACGTTACCGGAAACGACCAACGACAATAATGCAGACTTCAGTGTCAAGAAAATAACAAATATAAGAAAATGCAAAGAGAACACAAAAGGAAGACCATATTTTTTTGCTTGGTGTATATGTGACCCCGCTACGACAAAACGTCGAGGTTTCTTTTTCTTTTTTTTTTCTTTTTGTTGTTACTTCGGTACTTATGGCTCTTGCGAACACTGTAAGCGAACATTGATAAGCAGAGAACAAGACAGGAAACTATTTACGAGCAGGATGACCTCTCAAAATGCCAAGAAAGCGTCCCCCAACGTTGAGTGCTTTTCTGAAAGCAACCTACTTGAAGAAGGTGCGACCAGTGCCGTGGCTATTATGTGGGCTCTCTTTGTTGTCCATTCACTTATTTTTGTATCCCAAGTTTGTTTACAGTGAACTTGCCGTGACGGTCTGAACAACCACGAGGGTCGGGTAATCGCTTCCGTGGGGAGAGCCGAAGCGCGAGGCGGAGAGATGCATTGCGCGAGAAAAAGCCATTTTCGAACGAGGGACTGCCTACAGATGAAGCAAGCTGAGGGGAAAAAGTATCCCAACGCCTCACCAGGCGACACAGGTGGTCAAGGGAGAGATCGCACTGCAGTCTGTGTTGAAACGCCGCCATCACGGTTGTCGTCAGAGACATCAAAGAATCGCGGCATTCTCGAGTGAATTTCTGTGTCTCGTTTTCGAAACACCATTTGATGTTTCGTCATCCAGCCTGCTTTGTCCAAGCGGGCACGCTATTGGACACTTAGACTGTTTTACCCCTTTTCGAAGACAACCATGAAAACGAAACATGCTGAAATATAAGAGTGCATTGCCAGTGAAGGTTTACCATTGAAGGACGACCGCGTCCACCGGTGGTAAACTTTAAAGTTTCAAGAATGCGTTGTTGTACCTTTTCATAGGAACGGAACTGAGCCAATAAATTTCACAGGAATGCGTCTACGATCAAGTCATGCCTTCGTCGAAAATCTCAGTTTTCTACTCGCAGGTGCCCGATTATTTATTGCATTTTGTATCGACACAGTAGATCGATACCGCCTTATAGCTACTATACTATTGGATCATATTGTGTCAACATATCATTGCATTGTGACAGGAATTTTAAAGGAGTGTATGGACACACAATATAGGTAGTGATAATAAACCTTCTATAAACAGTAAAATCTTGATAATGGTTGTTTGTTTTCATATTAGCGTAGGGCAACACCTCATACCATGTCTTGAGTTCCACGTCCACGTATTTTGGGGTCCTGTCTGCGATGGTCTTGTTTAAACCCTTCGTCAGCCCGTTGGTCTCCGGGTTGTAAGCCATGGTCCGACGGTGGTCGGTCTGGCTCAGGCGGAGTATCCCTTGTGTCGGTTGCGCTATGAACAATGAGCCTCTGTCTGTAATAAAGACCTGGGGAGCGCCGTGACTGACGGATAATAATGGACTTGACGAAGAGTTCCACAGTGGTTCCCGAGGGGGTGGCTTCGTCTCGGCGTAGTGGCTGCGATAATCAGTTGTCACGATTATCCAACGGTTTCCCTGGATCGATGGCAGGTTAGGTCCAAGTAGATCCATTCTAATCTGCTGGAATGGTGATGTCGGTGGCGCGATCAGCTGCATGTGGCCTGACGGCTTCCTCGGCGGTTTCTTCCGCCGCTGGCACTCGTGTAATGATCGAGTGTAGGGGTGGACAAGCTTCGGGAGCTTGGACCGTGCTGCGCGAGGGGCCGAGCAAGCAACGCTCAGTCAAGTATTTCTAAAAGATTCGTGTTTATTCTTACTCGGCACGTAACTTCTTTTTTTATCATTTCGCCTTACTCTCTTGTTTTCGAAAGCGCCTGCTCATTCTCACCCCAAACGCTCGACGCTCGAACCTTCGGGGCCGAATTTTCTAGATGCCGACTTAGACTAGATAAATAGCTGCGCGGACCGTGTCTAGTCAGTCTGAAACTCGCGTGCTGTTAGGCCGCCAAATCGCCTCCCGCTTTTCTGCTGTCTCGACGCTCGTTCTTTCTTTATTTTTTTTGGCCCAGGCTCGCCCCAATAAATTTTAAGTTTGACTTGAGATTTTAACCGCTTACGCACGTGTCGCTCACTTATGTTCCTCTCGCTCAGCCCCTAAAGCGTACCCTTCCGAGGACTCGCAGCTCAAGAGCCATCCTTGGCTGAAGAGGACCCACCCGCAGAGACTAACGAAAAGCGAGGAATCCGCCTGGTCCAAGGCCTCAACCCATAATTTGTCTTCCTACCTCCCAAGGCAAAGTAGTCAACAACCCAGATTATGAACAGCCAGGTGGAGCAGACCCAGACCGCTCCATCCGTGGTCTTCCTGCCCGTCGCTCAACGAACCCCGAAAATCTGTTAAGAGAGCGCGGTACCACTATTTATTCGTCAGTTTGAGACACCACATGGCGCGCGGCTTGTTACCTAGTTTAACGTGCAACTTCTAGATGGCGCCAGTATCGAAGTGTGAAGCATGCTTTGAGTTGTATCTCGAATGTATAGACCTGTACAAGATTGCCTGTGCATCCATTTCTACGTATATCGACAGTGTTAGATTCAGGGTGCTCTTACTCCTCGGTGGGGATATTGAGTCTAACCCTGGGCCAATGACCAAAGAACAAGAAGCTCTACTAAATAAAGTTCTTGATATTGTAACGACTCTTCAGGCAGGCCAAAATAACATCCTTCAGGAAGTTAGAGACTTAAAAGTAAAACAAAGCGGCACCGAAGAATCACTAAATGCGCTCACAATACGTGTCAACCAGTTAGAAAATGACCTTTCCGCTACAAAATCAACCGGCGTAAACAGCAGCGTCAGTTCTGCTCATTTGATGGAGTCTACCGCCGCCGAGATATCTCAGCTAAGAACACGCTGCGATGACGCTGAGAGCCGAGCGCGCCGGGCTAACCTTCTTTTCTTTGGCTTCCGCGATACTGAGAGAGAGACTTGGGTACAATCCGAAAAGGCTGTCCTTGATGTATGCCTCGAAAGATTAGGTTTACAACTTCCCGCGTCATGTATCGAAAGAGCACATCGCCTTGGCCAATTCAATCAGCAACGGTGTCGCCCAATTATTGTTAAAATGGCTTCTTACAAAGACAAAGAGGCGGTGCTTTCAAATGCCTATAAATTCAAGGGCACCAACTTCTCAGTAAGTGAAGATTTTATCCCCTCGGTGCGTCTCGCTCGGCGTAAACTGCTCCAGTTTGCGAGGTCAGGGGTCAGCCTTTCAAACTGCGGTTTGACAAGTTACTTACTGGAAACAAATGCTATGTCTATGTACCTGCCTCTGACTCTGTTATTGAATTGAACTCCCGTGAGCCGGAGCCCACTTCATTTGAACATAATACCGGAGCTTCCAACTCTCGTTCAACTTCTCTACCACACTTTAATTTGCCTTCACATAATGCCTCTAATCCCAATCAAACTCCGCAATAACATGCAGCGAGGGGTGGAAGCTGTGATGTCACTTCTACTAATATTATTCCTGTTATTTTTACTAACATTAGAAGCGTCATGAACAAGAACGATGACTTATCTTCTATTATTGATTCTTCTAATGCTGACGTTGTGGTTCTTACTGAGACCTGGTTATCAGGCAAGATACGTAACAGCGAGATATTACATTGTCAGAAATATTTTCATATATACCGTCATGACAGGGCTGAAAGAAGCGGTGGCGGCGTATTGATTGCGGTATCGGAAAACATACCGTCATTTCATATCAACGTGGTATCTGAATTGGAGCTAGTGTGGGTTGGTCTCAATTTAAAAAACAAGAAATACATTTTAGGCGCGTGTTATCGCCCTCCCCCTAGAAGTGACACTTTTGTTTCTAAACTTCACGATGCAATCAACACAGTCATTGTTCGCTTTCCAAATGCTCCAGTCATTCTTTTGGGCGATTTTAATTATCCTTCCATAGTTTGGTCAGATGTTTCTACTCATTTTAGTTCTTCCTCGTCTGAGTGCAAGGAATTCGTGAACTTATGTATTGATTTTAATCTCTCACAAATGGTTACTCAACCTACACGTATTGCTGCTTCGACATCTTCTGTTTTAGACCTCATTTTAACAACATCGCCTGAGCTCATCTTTTCGTTAACTCATTTGCCAGGTCTTAGTGATCATTCCTTATTGCATTTTTCCTTAGATCTACCTACATGCTTTAGGTCAAAAGAAATTAAGCGAATTTCTGATTATGCACGAGCTGATTTTGATTCCATTAATAGGAACCTTTGCCTTTTTCTTGATATTTACTTGGATCGTTTTGATGAGCGCTCAGTTGAGAATAACTGGTGTTTATTTAAAGAACAAGTTGCGTACCTTATGAAAGCGCACGTGCCACTTCGCATTATTTCGTCCTCTCCTGAATCGCCTTGGTATAACGTGTTTTTAAAAAGGTTAGCAAACAAGAAAAAAAGAATATTTCGTGCTGCAAAGCTATCAGACAACGAACAGCGATGGTCGGCGTACCGTACTGCAGCTGGTGTGTATAAAAAGCACTTCTAGATGCAAAATCCCATTATTTTAATAATACGTTACCCTCCTTGTTGTTAAATAACCCGCGTCAATTTTGGAAGGTTATTAATCCCTCTTTCTCTTCCAATATAACGCTTAGGGATGCTGACGGAGATGAATTATCCGATGATCAGTGTTCTTTCGTTTTAAATGAAGTGTTTACTAAATCTTTCTCTATTCCAGTTAGTTCTTGTTTCCCTATATTTACCGCCTGTGATTTCTTGCCTATGTATCCTGTTGTTCTAGATAGTGAAGGAATTGCTAAGATTATTGATAACCTAAAAATGTCTTCTGCGGTAGGTACTGATAACATTAACACAAAATTTTTGAAAAACACTAAAATGTATTCCAGCATTATCCTGTCCAAGATTTTTTCTCAGTCACTTCAACATGGTGTCTTGCCATTGGATTGGAAGGTGGGGAAGGTGGTTCCTGTACACAAACGTGGCGATAAACAAAATGCATCTAACTACCGTCCCATCTCCATAACGAGTATACCATGCAAAATCCTTGAACACGTAATTTACTCTCAACTTGCAAACTTTCTGGATTCTAACTCTTTCTTTAACACATCACAACATGGTTTTCGGAAGTTTTACTCATGCGAAACCCAACTTCTTACCTTTACTCATAATCTCCATGTCACACTTGACCAGGGTTCCAGAACTGACTGCATATTCCTTGATTTTTCCAAAGCTTTTGACAAAGTTCCTCACGCCCTTCTTCTCCATAAACTTAGTAGCCTTAACATGTGTCCATATGTTCTCGCTTGGATAGACGCCTTTCTGACTAACCGTCTACAGTTTGTCCACGCCAACGGAACTAATTCTCCATACTCGCCTGTCAACTCCGGTGTCCCACAAGGTTCTGTACTCGGTCCACTACTATTTCTTATATATATTAATGATCTCCCTACCCGTGTCTCCTCTTCTATTAGCCTTTTTGCTGACGACTGTGTTATTTACAAAGAAATCCTTAACGACTCTGATATCGCAGCTCTTCAAACCGATATTAACAATGTAACCCAATGGTGCAACGACTGGCTTATGGAACTTAATATCTCTAAATGTAAATCCATGTGTGTCTCTCGTCAAATTAACATTTGCCCTTCCTACTCCATCAATAACTCTACCCTCCTTCCTCGTGTCCTCCTACAAATACCTCGGTGTTCACATTTCAAATGATCTGTCCTGGAATATTCATGTCGACTATGTCACGAAAAACGCTAATCAATTATTAGGATACATCAAAAGAAACTTTTTTCTT
Organism: Ixodes ricinus; assembly: GCA_037355805.1. Classification (NCBI taxonomy): domain Eukaryota; kingdom Metazoa; phylum Arthropoda; class Arachnida; order Ixodida; family Ixodidae; genus Ixodes; species Ixodes ricinus. The sequence goes on along the minus strand of JAZHYW010030925.1, from coordinate 16,971 downwards.
GCCCCTCTTTCATTAAAGCTTCTCATTTATAAGACCTTAATTCGCCCTAAACTTGAATATGCCGCCTCAATCTGGAACCCTGGTATCACCCTTGCATCTGCCGTAGAATCCATTCAAAACCGCTCCGCCCGTTTTATACTTTCTAACTATCACCGCACAGCTAGCACCACTTTAATGAAAGCATCTCTATCCTTGCCCACTCTTTCCCTTCGTCGAAAGATATCCCGCCTATGCCTGTTCCATAAGATTTATCACTCTAACCCTACTCTCCGCCAAGCACTATTTTCTGAACCATTTTACATATCATCACGCACCGATCATCAACTAAAAGTTGGGATCCCTCATTGCAGCACATCTACCTTTAATGCCTCTTTTTTGCCTCAAACCTCGATCGACTGGAACCGCCTTCCCGCAGCCATTGTCACAATCACTGCCTCGGATAAATTTAAGATTGCCATTACTAACCTGTTACATGATGTTTAGTAGTAAGTTTGTGTATTGTTTGCCTTTCCATTGATATTTGTTTTATTCCATTACAAACCTGTTAAATGATGTTTAGTAGTTATTTTGTGTAGTTTTTGCCTTTTCATTGTTATTTGCTTTGTTCTATTTACTGTGCCCCACTCCTCTCTGTAATGCCTTCGGGCCCTGAGAGACATAATAAATGAAATGAAATATGCCCGCGTTATCCGCTACGTGAAATAGATCCCCCAAACGTGTCGTGCGACGCTGTTGATGGGCGGAGGGAGTTCCTCCCTCTCTCGCGTGCGCTTGGTATGGCTCTGGTTAGTCAGCTCAGTTGGTATGGCGTCGGACGTCAATAATAATACACGCGATGTCCGAGTCTGGCCTCAGCGCGTGTGATGCAGTGGGTGGCGCTTGTGTCTGTTCGGAGGTAGAAAGCTTTCATGCACACGCACTCACGTGCGTTGGTAGATGGATGACATTTCAATGAAATCTCGGCCATTTTGGTGCCCATAATATTTTTTAGGTTTTCGCAGAATACACGCGCCGGCACGCGCAGTTGCATTCCTCGACGTGAGCCCTCTAGCTTTTACTAGTGGTTTGGTGACACTTTGGTTCACACCGTTTGCTTATATTGTGACGAATCAAGTTGACGAGAGGACGAACAGTGAACTGAAAATAAAGGTTTTATCGGAGAGCTTGTGCCAAACAAAATAAAAAAACGAGCATCGAGGCAGCAGAAAAGCGGGAGGCGATTTGGCGGCGGAACAGCAATGGAGAGTGAGACCGACTCAATAAGTTAGTTAGAGTTTTGAGAGTAAGGAAGACAAAGGAAGTGTTGCTGAGCCGGAGGCTCGGTATGTCACCTTTGACTCAATAAGGTCCCGCGCAGCTTCTTATCTACTGTGCGTGACTATCTCGAAAATTCGGCAAAGATGCTTCGAGTGTCGCGCGCTCCGGGCTAGAATGAACAGGCTCTTTTCAGAACAAGAAAGCAGGACAAAATGATGAAAGTTAAGTCCGGAGAAAGAATAAACTCGAATCTTCTAGAAGTCCGTGACCGAGCGTTGTTTTCTCGGTCATGCGGGCGGCAATATGTTACAATTACCACGCGCCTATGTTAGGGTGGAGCCACATCATCTATACTTCGTGTCAGCTTTGGTCCAAGCACGGCTGATGTTATGAGCCGAGGGGCAAATCAAATAGCAAAAGAGGCACAACGTCATGGGCTGCTCTCTGCAGTTGATAGGACCAGCCGGTATTCGCCGTCTCTCTGTGCGCGCTCCTCCGCCGGCTAGTCCTATCAAGCGCAGAGAGCACGCCATGACGCTGAGCTTTTTGCGCTCTTTGATTTCTCTTCGGCTCATAACATCGGCCGCGCTCGGACTGAAGCTGAAACGAAGTATGGAGTCCCACAGCAGTTAACAAAATCGAGCAGTAAGATGTCACCAATCAAGACAGTCGCGTATGTATCAGGACTCTACTCGAAGGCTTTGCTATTTACCGACTTATCGCACCCGATCTCTGAGTGGGCGGTTTTAAATATTACTGGTCTGGGCAAAGGCTTTGCTGCTTTGGAGTTGTATACTAACTGGAGCATGATATTTCTGAAAATAAAAATATCGGTCCCCTTTTTACCAAAATCGTTTGAATAGCTTGGGATTTTAACTCATGTGAGTACAGTACCGCCTTTCAAAATCGTACTTTATAGCGAGCGATTGAGAGTCAGGTTAGCATTTTTTTCTTTTTTTGGTCAGCACTTCACGTTAAAGGAAGACCTCGGGCGGCGACCTAAATATATGTTGCTCCCCAAAGTGTGTCCAAGGTGCGCAGTGACAATTGGAAATCGTATTGAAGGCGCGCGACCGTTGGTTGGTAAAATACGTGCGTTAGATTCATTTATTCAGTCTCATCATTTTGCCAATGTCTTTTTTCTGTTTGGACAAATGACATTGATGAGTCTTTTGATAACCTTAGGTGGACCGAACATAGAGAAGGTACGGTCTTTAGATAATTTTGCTTCGTTTATGTGAATTAATAACTGTTTTCTCTTTTCCATACTCGGTGCTATGCAAGAATCGCTGATATATTATGGTAGCTTTGTGTGGCGGCGTTTTGCACGCTGGCTCTCTATTGCATTCACTGTGCAAAGTATTTATTAAGATGGAATGTTTCAAATCGTATTGACGATCGATATGATCAATTTACTCCGCTAAAGTGCTCATAATATTCTACTGATATAAACTGGTACGTCCCTGATCTGAGCCTAAGTTCAAATTGGAGAGTGCAGACGCACTTGGCGCCGTAACAAACTTAATACGCAAAAATAAATTTGTACCATGATAGAGAAACAAAAAGATACGAGGCGGCTCGGTGTTATAAATGTAATGATTGTACGACGAATGCCATCGTACTTTTGTTTCTTGTTGAACGTTCTGCATTGCTGTGAAACACTCAAGGTACCAGCGAAGACAACGCGCTGACGTGAAATTTCTATAGAGTGGAAAACGTGCGTCACTTTTGTCATAGGCTTTTTTTCTCGATATCTTGCGAAATGTTCACGAAAGAGTGGCAGGTAAGGGAGCGAAATTTAGGTGTTGGGTCTGGAACACCGCCAGACTAAGCCGTGTTGGGGGAATCTCTCGCGAGTCAATACGTCAAGAGTATTGCACGTCCAAATTAACGTGTGAGTTATCCATTTGAGCGAAACCTTGATTTCGCAAAATTATTGTGCGGTAGAAATATGCATTGTGTGAATAAGCTGCAACTATACCCTGTCTCAGTAGTTGCGCGCAGTACTTGGAAGCCTCGGGCGATAAATATATGAAAGGTGACTTTGTAAGACAAACGCGACGTGGAGGCCCATAAAAGAAAGTCCCGCTAAGAAGAGAGCTCCCCTTCCCCTCTTTTTCAAGGGCTTGAATTAAGCTCTCAATCCTGCACCTTTGGTAACACTGCGCGCACCCAAAATCGCCTTCTTCCCGAAAAACGCGGTGGCCTTCAGAATCAATGGGTGCTACGCTAAAGCGAGCGGCATGTCACAGGAAAGAAGGCGAGGTGCTCCGGTTTATGACAGCGCTCTAAGACAACATACGTTTTGTTTTTGTTTTTGTCGAAGCACATTTTTTTCCATACATTTTGATACCCCATAAGCGCAGGAACTGCCATAAACCAAAAACAAATAGTATGAATACAAAGACAACGCACTCGCTGAGACCCGAGTCAAGGCAAAAACCACCAAATATTAAAAGGAAAAAAAAGAAATCTGTATCTCATACATAGAAAGAACGCATCCATCGAGATGAAAGATTCGTGCGCTTGTTCTGCCAGTCTTTCGTCGTGCTTCTGTCCAAAGCCACAAAAGAGGAAGACAATCAGCGCCTCCCCTTCCCCTCCCCCCTAAAATAAGAAAAATACAAAAAGAAAGGCAGGTTTTTGGAGGCCCGCGCTTGGCCAAGCGACGACCTTGGAAGGATATGCGATTGCAGCACCTTTTTCCCGCGGCAGGTCCCCTGTCTCAAATGCCTCGCTCCGTCTCCCCCATGTACCTTAGTCCCGTCTTATTTTCCCCGAGTGTCACCTCCGCAGTCATTTTCAATCATTCCGACGCTTTTCAACGTTGCAAAACTCTTAGACGAATATTTGCACAGGAGTATACGCTGTTCGCAGAACTATCTGAATCTTGGGGAAGGCTCACTGGAGAAAAACTCACCGCAAAACCCGCGGATGCAGAGAAACGCTCACTGGCCATTGAGCGTAAGTGGAGAAAAGCTCAGCGATTTTTTTCTTCTTTTCATATGGAGGCTGTTTGATCATGTGCAACATATATCAATTTATTATCATTAAAATTCGTCAGCTTTGCAAAAAAGAAGATGTCCCTTTTTGTAATATGTGTTAAGCTATTGGATATATTGCTCCCGAATTGCGGGTGAGTGTTTTTTGTGGTTTACTCTCTAGGCAACAAAAGCAAAGTGAAAACTATAGGAACTTGAACAACAGGGAAAAGTTCGAAAAACATCTAATGCCTGCCTAAAAGGTAAACAAAACAAAAAAAAAACTGTAAAGGCCGAAGATCCGAAAGTGTATGCGCAAAAACGCAGTGCCTGAGATTCTCTTTGCAGCTTTTGTTAACCGTTGAAAACAGGATAGAACGGTCAGTAGGATATCGAGGTTTCTTTCTTCCACGGACATGCACGTTTTCTAGTCGTTCGTACTGGTGTTTCCACACGTTGCCTTTGTGTGATAGTGACCTTCTACGGCGAGCCACCCATGACCTTCAGAGCTGCACACTGTAACCGTTGTTATTCGTGACCTATATAAGAACTAGTCTTCAATAAGTTAGCGAATTGTGCGAGTTGGTAAACGTTATACACGATAAAAACCGCTCAAATGACGAAGACGGAGTGAAGACAGCGAACACCACAGGACGAAGCTGTTCTCGCAACTAAAGTTGTATTAGTGAAGATAACAACAAAAAAAAAACACGTAGCCGACACTAATTTACATCAACATACACCTACTTATCTATAATACACCATACAATCGTCGGAGCGTAAGCGGTTCGCAAACCGCTATTCATATTTTCTATGAAAAAGCAATGACAGAGCTACCGATGGCGCACTGTCGAGCTGTCAATACATGGCCTTTTTTACGTGTGTCCGGTGTTCTGATTTTATACTTGCGGCGTCATTAATATACAGAATGTGTGATAACTAATTTCTGAGAAATTAGTAAATATGCCCAAAGAACTTCAAGAATATAACAAAGAAAGACCACTATTTTTATTGAAGTGACAAATTCTAATCGTGTTAAATTGCCACGTGTGACTCACAATACGCTAAGCTATGAAAAAATTCAAAAATCGGTGAGCTTTTCTCTACATCCGCACATAGGCAGGTGAGCTTTACTCCGCATCTGCCGGTTGTGTGGTGAACTTTTCTCCGGTGAGCTTTCCTCCGGTGAGCTATTCTCCGGTGAGCTTTTCTCCGCCGCCCGTGTTACAGTGCTAAAATTCAAAAGCACTGTGTTGGATTCGGGAGCTCTTGTAGGTTCAGTTCATCGTTGGAACATTCTTATTCCCTTGATGAGCTCCACAAAACATATAAATATTAGAATGGACTTTCCAGAGAACGAAATTAGTTGTCGGGGTCCAAGGCGACCGGACCGGTTGCAATTATTGGTTGATTAAACATTTTGTTTTATTATCACAATCGTATCATCGACGACACGCCACTTCCTCATAAATTTTTCTGCGAGCAGAGTTGCTGTATTCATAGAACACGTAGACGGAAACGGTTGAGACTGTGCTCAAATAATATATTCTTTTGGCAAGTACTCCGCGTCGACTACACACAATACTTCTAACATAAACATGCTGCTCCGCACGTGTATTCACAAGATATAATACATCGGTCTCCCTAATTCGTTGAAATGGGCATGAAAGCACGTGACCGTCACTTGCATGAAGTTCTACTTTGAGGTAAAATGCTTACCGTAAAAATGCATTACTTTTTTTTTGCGTCCTATTACAAGGTTTGGTTAACTTCAAAATTATTTTTTTCGTGTCGACTCCAGAACGGTTCTACGTCGGTACTTTCGCGTTAGAGGACATCACATAATGTGCGAAAGGAAACGGTACGATCGATGCTGCATAGCCTCTTCTTGTATATCTTCACTTCGCACTGCACGTTTTAACACGGAATTTCCTGATTTGTTATAATTTATTTACTTTCTTAAAAAAATGTATACAGTTATTTAAATTACCGAATAATAAAAAGTCGAAAAGACATAATTGCTTTAAGTACTTGCATCGACTTTTGATCGCATAGTGAATAAAATTAGTTCAAAACTAAGCCGCAACGAAAAGCTGGTATTTGTATTTTCTGAGGTGTTACTTTCTTAGCGGTCTAATGTTCAGGAGTGCTATTTTCATGTGTTGTGTACTCGTTGTTTTGAACTGCAGGGCACTTCAAAGTGGAAACGAAGAGGAAAATGAAACAGCATGATCCCCTTAGTCTTTATAAACCAGATTAACCGCGCCTTCTGGCAACAATATTCCTTTAGCGGTTCTATCCACTGCCGGGCGTGAGAGACGGAGCTTGCGAACTCCCTCGCGAGCTGAAACATATACGGCGTCAACCGAAAATAGAACGAATATAAGGAAACAAACAAAATATCATGCGACACAAGATTGGCGGCAAATGTTCGAGGAAAAAGAAAGCTATATTTAAACGACTCATGCACGAGTTGTCAAGTCAAGCCAGGTCTCCAGATCAAAACATTCATCGAGCAAACGAAAGGTAATTTCAAACGAGTCAGAACGTCCAATAATGGACATTTTGACTCGAAGGACGTTACGACTCACTATGGCTAAAGCGTCCCACAGGTAACGTGGCACCCGCAATAAAAATATGTTGTAATATCCTGATTACGGCATTCTATAAAAACACTAAACATGCGACCAAAAAAACTGTCATACAAGGCGAGCGAAGAGTTGGCGGAAACGGGATAACGATAATAGTGACGTTCAAACATACAAAACAAACAAACATATAAAATAAGAGAAATAAGCATTATTTGTAGCTTTTTTTCGCAAATATTTACAAATCCATCTTTTCTTAACACGCAGAAACTTCTAACGTCTCCGAAAACCTCAGCATCTGATAACCAGGTCAGTGAACCTAGCGACATTGTAATTATTCCAATAAGTATAACCAATGACACCAACGCGGGCCGTCCTAACGACAAATCAAGAAATCGGAACATTGCCAAGCTTTGTAACGTTTATGCTAGAACTCGACTCGGTCGTTTGAGTAGGTAACTCTGACTCTAAAAAATGTTCTTGTTGCACATTTTGGAAACAAGCGTGGAGGAACTGCGCAAGCCGTGCCTCCGTTCTGTGACAAACTTACTATGTCCGCAAACGAGCAGCTGAAAGGACCATGGTCGCAAAGCCTTTGAACAGACTGAAATAAGTGCATCACGTCAACCAAGCGACGATCCTCGAGCACGGATGCGGCTGGTTGCAAGTTTTCGGACGGTTCGACCGTGGATTCGACCACATTAGTATCTGGAATGTTACCTGTTCCTGCAGCCTAAGAACGCTCCGAAGTACCGACCACCGCCGCCGCGGGACATACTTGGTCCTTTTCGCCGAGGAGCGTGTACGGCGAGCCTTGAACTGTCGCGGCTTGAGGACCACCTTCGTTACTCTCGCAAACGAAACCATCCGGGTTGGAACATGGTTGCTCGATCTCACGTGCGAAGCTTCCACAGATGGTCGCTTCCCAAGAGGCACCAAAAAGTGACCTTCAATCGGCTAACGTTTGGCCAGTATCTGGACAGCTTGGCCACTGGCCAGTTTTTTGGCCACCGGAGGCATAAACAAGGTCGGCAAGTGTCCGGCCACAAAATATCTGTTTTCAGCTTGGCTACCGGAGATATAAACACTGCCGTCAAGTACCTGGCCAGCAGTGCTTATTTTCAGCTTGGCCGCCGGGGACATAAACACGGCCGCAAGTGCTTGTGTGTTTGGCAAGAAGTGCTGATTTTCAGGTTGGTCGCCAGAGACGTAAACGTGGTCGGCAAGTGTTTGGCGAGCAGTGTTGATTTTCAGGTTGGCCGTCAAAGACATAAATGTGATCGCCAAATGTCTGGCCAGCAGTGCTGAATTTCATCTTATCCGCCGGAGACACAAACACTGCCGGCAAATGCCTTGCCAGAAGCGTCGATTTCCAGTTTCGTCGCAGGGACATCCACAATCTAAACTTCTATTGTGTTAAAGAAACTTTGGCATGACGACGAGCAGCGAGAGAAGCATAATGAGCGAAGGGTTGGCAGCGTTTCAGTAGGTGCATTGCACATACACTGTTAGCGCAAGCATGCGATCCCCGTTTTATTTATTTTTCTTTAGATGTGAAAGGCCACTGACTTAACTACCGCTGTCGTGCGATATGTTCATTTCTAACATTATCAGAAGTGGGAAACTATAATGCCCGTTGTTGTTCTTTGAAAATAAAATATGAACACAGCACCGATGGCATCTTTGCGCGAACAATATCGCTCAGTCGTTGCTTGATACTCTTAGCACTAATACGACATCAGCGTTTTTTCGTTAGGGCTCCCCATATTCACTTCCTAGCTGGTTAGAAAGTTTGATTAAAACATTTTGATTCGAAGGAAAAATCGCTAAAGTCATTGACAGAGTGACAACGACCGGGCGAGTCTTTCGAACGCCTTGCATCCAGCACGCGCTCCGTGTCTTCCGCCGAGCTTTAGCTGCATGCGCGCACTTAAGGTGCACAATACGACACAGTGTTGTCGAAGATAGGACTCTCGCACTGGGTGGGGAACAGCTGAAGCTCCTCCTTGCCGTTCTCGCATTATCAGTGACCATCACCTTTCGCCATTACCAGTGTAGAGTTCTTTATATAGCACTGGCATAAGTTTACAATCAATAGCATATTCGCGCTCCGGTAGTTACCTATGACATGATGAGGTCGGCGTGGCAATTACACGGATCAATTCAATTAAGACTACAACGCACCGAAGTAGCGAGTGTGTAAAGAATGCTGCCTCTTAGGCCGTACCCATTTGACAGTGTTGTCACGAGGCTATTAAGAAAAAACGCGTCTCGGAAATCAAAAGATACGGAGACCGTTCATTAGTGTACAGAGCGAGCGGAATGTACGCAATAATAATGACCCCGAATTTATCCCTCCTTGATATTTACAGCATCCATATGTTTCAGATCGCCACATCTGAAACTGGAAAAACCTACGAGATATTTTTGTCTTTGTTTTTCAACGACATGCCTCGTCGCACCGTGTCACATTCTTCGCGGCTACTCTGCTTCAATTTAGAATGAACCACAGCGTATGCTAAGGGCTTTCTCGGCCTGTCAGGCGCCAGAAAGGTTGCGATGTTGCGCGGGAGGTGCGCCGAACACTGAAACGGCTCAGCAGGCCTTTGCAAGGGAAAGTATTCTCAACGACAAAGCAGCCTCTTGCAACATCACTAAGCTAACGATGCTCGAAATTCCCAACTTCACATTTCAGCAGAGCGAGCGCTGTCGGCCAGATCGAGGCGCAACCGGCTCTCGTGTCGCGATTGCCACGTTGTTGCTCTGTCTAGTACCGACATTCGGAACAGCTCTCTCGAGACTGAATGCGGGTCAAATACACCAGTCTATAGCGCGATACAGTGTCGTTACAACGTGTCAACAGTAGTACTCACCTCGACAGGGGCGTAAGCAGCGGCGTTATGTCCACCGACGCCCACGTCGAGAACGACGAAATATATATTAAAAACACTCTTTAACACCCGAAACAAATATATAATAACGTAATCGTGAGTTGCGCGCTACCTTAGGGACGTCCGATTACCTCACTGTTCTGGGAATTCTTCAAAAGGGCAAGCGCCGTAGCTGAGATTCTGTTTTTATTATTATTCTGGGATTTTAAAGTTAGCTCCTCGAGCCAGAACCCTCCATGTGTTATCATATTGCTAGAATAGCGATTTTTTAACTTCAGTTTTGAGAATCTTTGAATCTTTGTGGAATTTATGATTACATTATTTAAGAAATAGTACCATGTTTGATACATATACACGACCCTCGCGGGGAAAAAAAAAGAAACTGATAATAGCGTGTTACGAAATCTACAGCACAGCTTATTTCTAGGTAATATATTTTTTCATTGTAATTTTAGTTTATTTGTGAACATCGGGCGCAGGAAGGAGACGTCGCTGTTTTGTCATTTCAATATAGAATGTGCATTATGCTGCGTAAATCATATGATATTCATACTTCCCGTTTTTAGTAAACATTTGGGCTCGGCAGTTCCTTTGGGACTCCAAAAACTAGCCTTCGTGCTGTTGTCCTGTTCACACGTTATTGACAGCAGAGTAGACGCTATGCGTATCTTAGGCCAATCGTGTATCCGGTTACGGTCGCGTGACTATAGTCTCCAATCGGGTCAAAAAGCAGAGCACGGCATGTGCCTCAAGGACACTGCCTGGTAGACTCACAAAAGTATCCACTGACAAATTCTCTCGCCGTGTTCATTGCTGGGATGCCCTTTGAAGATAAGCCTTTTTGTTGGGGCACCCCTCTGCAGATGTTGAAGAAACAGCCTGCTTTTTGGGCTGGGGAGGAGGAGGCAGGTCAAATACTGGAGCGAGGGGAATTCGTCTTTCTCACCTCTCCAGCAACCCATCTGCTTCCTCCTCCACAGCACTCCTTTAACTCGCCCTGGATTCTTAGCTGCGGCCTGTGTGGCAGGTATGTATATCAACGTATTTGAAGCCTACCAGAACTTTCAGTGTTCGAAAAGTCGTACACGTATATCGGCAACAAATGATTTTTTTCAAAGACGTCGCAGAAATTATTGTGATGTGGTTTGGTTCGGAACATGACAGCTTGTACCGCATTGTCTTGAATCTTCACGGAGCAATTCTATCTCATTTTTATTTGTGTGGTTGTTCTGCAGTGCCCGTATCGACACATATCTCAGAATATGTCTTAAAAGTCCGCTAAGTTTATAGTAAGTGCACTGCAACCCACTTGTTTGCAACGAGTGGCCGCTCTTTTACAGGTATACTTTCGGATTATCTACAGAATTAGGCAATGTCTATTCTCCCAACAGCCGGGACAATGATTTTCCCAAAATTTTACCGACAGTGGCCTCCCATTAGCTGTCTGAAATCATGTGACAACTGCCGGTAGAATACCAACTTTTTTGTTCTCCCGGCGTTTCGTTAAAACATGTTTCCTATACAACTATTTGTGAATGCACGTTTTATGGACACGTTTCGTCGACACCAACAAATAACCGACACTCGTTACGCAAATTGTACGCTGCAGAACATTTGTTTTCCGGGTGTATCACTGGCCGGCCCAGTCCAAGCAGCTTCGGGGCGACATTTTGCGACGGCTCCTTACAAATACGTTAACCCACGTGGCCTACCCGACAAGCCATCTGCGGTGACAATCAAGAGTAACTTGTTAAAAAAAGAAGCTAAACATAGCTGTTTGTCAAACAATTTGTCTATGAAACGTCGTATGATGAACTGATTGCCAGCGCCAATGAGAGGCGTCTGCCGGTAGAATTTTGGGGAAATTATTTTTCCAGCTGCCGGGAGAATATACCATGTAGCCTAGAATTACCCCGGTCCTTGATTGCTTTGCAATCTTTTCAGCTGTATAAAAGCTTAGTAGTAACTCTATACAGTTCGCAAGTCACTTGAACGTTTGTACTCCTCTACGGAACATGTTGTGTAGAACAAACTTCTAGGAGATTTCAAAACAATATTGTGTGTCTGTTTTACTGCCTGTTCCACCTGTGCGAGTTCATTTTCTTTACGGATTTTCTTAATGTTTTAAGTTGGTCAGTTCAGTTCGGGACATGTTTAATAAGTTTGAGACATCCAACCTTCCAGATGGTGCCCATTTCGGGTTAACGAATAATTTGACTGGGTGCCAGTTGCTAGCATGAGAGTGATTCATTTCAACAAGCATTGGTCAGTGAAGGAATGCCGCGGCTGTGCTTCAGCTAGAGCAATTGAGCCAGCCCCGCCTTTCGTGGCTTGATCGCGTCTGTTCTTATGCTTGTGCGTGATATATCCAGTTGCACAGTCCAGAAAGTGCTGCTGACGGTGGCCAGTCATCCTTGATTGCACGACGGCTTGGTTCAGGTTGGGGAAGAATTTCTACTCTACTGTGAGCCAAGCTTTTCAAACCATTGCGATGCTACAGAAACGAGTGAACTTATGTAGAGCCTTTAACGTCGTCAGCTTACAGAAAAAGAAAACTGGAATCGTTGTTACAGTTGGATTACAAACAATTTTCGAGAAACAGGGATATAAGCAATTGCGTTTTCACAGTTGGATTACAAACAATGTTCGAGAAACAGGGATATAAGCAATTGCGTTCATATTTTGTTTTGCTTAAAATTTATTCAACAAAGGGAAAGCAGCCGTTTATTCTAACCATCCTTTCAAGTTCTTGATGCACCAGGGGCTCTCAAAATGGCATTTTTACTGTAATAGCTTGTATTTCCCTGTACCAGTTCATATTGCTGCAATCTGTACCCCTTGTGTTATAATCTAGAAAAAGATCAACAGTATCAGTAAAAAAAATCAAGCTGCTTTGATTTAGTTAAGAATAAAGTGAACCATTTCTTTACCGATGTTTTTTCTTGTTTTATTTTGGAATAGTACAAAAAATAAGTCAATGCACAAGCGTTCTTAAAAAGGAACTCCGGCAATTATTTGAGCAACCCCGACTTACTATATTTTTGAAATCGCCGTCCTTTTCTCTTTCCGGTATGCTATTTATCATCGCGCAACTCAGAATAGTTATTGTGAAATCGGCAAATGAAAATGACGCGAAAACGAAGATTCGAATATACCGCGCTTTTCATTGCCGTGATGTCAAGGGATGGCAGGCTTGCGGTTCGAGCGGGCAGTCTAAAAATGAACTATGCCGAGCATTTCTATCGTGCTGCTGCGCGTGAGCTGGAGCGACCTTGCAAACCATTTATTTGACACCATAAAACTTTGTAATCAGCAGGGAACAAAGTCTACAGCCCAAAGAGTGAACCCCTGCCTTCCCATGATGTCACTTTTTCAATATTGCCAGTGGAGCTTTTCACTTTAATAAACACGATGAGGACCAAAATTGTAAATTATGTAACTTCGCAAAAAAAAATATTTTCTAAATATTTGGGTTACTAATTCAGCGATAGTTGAACGTGAGCGCGTTGGTTTTTTTATAACTTGTTACAGAAAGAATAAACAAAAAGGACGGACAAGGACGGACATCTTTCGACTTTCAACAACATGTAGTGTTTTTATTAGATGGTGGCGTCGAGATCAGTGGACCATGAGGGAAAGGGGGGAAGGAAGGAAAAGTGAAAGAAGGAAAGGGGGGAGGGAAAGTAAAAGTGAAACAAGAAGGGGGGCGGGAGAGGAGGGTAGAAGGTTGGGGCTGCAGGAGAGCGAGGATCTGTTAGCCTAGTACGACAAGCAGGGGGGTCGGCATGAGAAACTCAGGAAGTTGTTAGCCCGGTAAGATTAGGAGGGGGGTGGGGAGGGAAGTGGTGTAGGGAAGAGGGGAGTCATCTTGAGACACAGAGTGGCGCCGCTTCGCCGCATTGTCAGTGAGCAAGGGCCCCCCGGGCCCGCGTCAAGGCCGCCAGTTGGGGGCGCAGATAAGCCGCCTCCCTCTCCGAAAGGACAAGCGAGGGAGACGAAATGTTTTGAGATGCCTGCTGCATGGCGTATGCTTCAATTATCTCGCGCCCGTAGCGGTCTCTATGTGAGCCCAGAATCCGCGCGTTGTGAAACTGGGGCTCACACGAAGAGCATCCCCGCTCCAAAACCCGCAGACCCATGGGGTTATGAAACCGTGTGGGGCCCACAGAAACTCTGTGGGTGTTCGGGTCCCTATGGGTCCCCACACAGTTTGTTTGGGTGTGTGGGTGTGTGGGTATAGGTCCCCATGGGTCCCCGCACAGTCTGTGTGGGTCTATGGGAGCTGTGTGGGTCCCGCAGAGATCCTATAGGAGCTGTGTAGGACCAAAGTCCTGTGGGAGCCGTGTGGGTAACCCATAGGGTTTCATAACCCCATGCTCTGTGGGTAATCTGTGTGGGAACCTGTGGGGGAATGCATGCTTGACACCGTATTTCACTGCAGACCATTGCCAACAACCGGCTGGTTCTGTTCTATCTTTATTTACTGCTTGGCTCTTCATTTCTGTTGCATTCGCCGGTCGTTTATTTTTTCTCCCAGTATGTGGTGCTCTTTTGCTGTCGTCGACATTACAGCAATGACATCCACATTATGTTTTCGGCCACGGGGCTTCATCACTAGGCATTCTGAAAAATATGCAATGACGAAATATTTAAAGGAGCACAGCTTGTAGAGGTAAGGCTTAAACAAATGTTCATTTAGATCACATGCCACATTACTTTCAGGAATAGTTTCATTTGGAATAGCCTTTAATAATGACGCACTTGAAAATTGCAATTGCGACATGCACCATAAAATCAATCATTATAAAGTTAATTCACAAATCTTGGTTAATTAGTCAACATATTGTGACGGTTATCCCCTTATCTATATCCGCCGAGCCCCACAAATACACAGTGAGAAAGGCATCCACGTAACTCTCGCCCCCTTTTTTTAAAAATTATGTTCGAAATAAAATTGCACATTCTGTATAATGTCAAACCCGATTATATCAAACTATTCCTTGTATCAAACTCTTTGTGAAGAGACAAGTAGCTGCAATAAAAATGCATAGCAAAAAATGCGGTTACATTGAACGAAAATTGCACTGTCTCACGATAGATTGAACTGCCAAGCAGAGTGTCGAACCGGAACCGAACCGAACCGAAAACCGGAACCGAACCGTTATTTTTAGCCGAACCGGAACTGAACCGAACCGAAATCTTCGCCGCCATCTTGGAACTGAACCGGAACTGAACCGGAAAAATATATAACGGTAACCGGTTCAAAACGGTTCACGGTATTTTGTTTTTTGCACATAATGCATGTTTGAGAAATAAAAATTGGCAGCTTTATTTCGGTGTAGTGATCAAATTGTCATATACCGAATTGCAATGTTGAAAAAATTGTGGGTTTTTGTGGTGCCTTTGTATTGGCACTATGATAAATCATGTGTCACGTGGTCACGCGACATCATGGTGCTCAAGACTTGCTGTCAAGTAATGTCACGTCACGTGGCCCCGCGACAAAGTCACGTGACTTTCTGCGTCAAGTCGACTTAAATAGACTGATCTCATCAGCCAGTTTGGCTACGCCAACGCTGTCGCAATGCATCGAGGGAACTTTAGTCTTTCTGCACGAGCGACAAACTCGCAGGAGCTCTGCGCGTGCAGAACACGAGGTGTCACGAGCTCTCTCGGGTGTGGCCGCATGCAACCTCTGAATTAAAGTTATGGCAGCTTCACGCGTGTGCCGAACGCTTGGTGAGATCGGTATATTGAGAACGTCACAAGATTTACTAGCATTGTTGACACCGTGACGTCATATCACATCACGACTTCTCACCGCGAGTCACATGACACCGTGACGTACTCGATTGTCATGAGCGCGAGTCGAGTACTCGGGTTCATGACAATCAGCATCGCCAAACATTGGGGTAATGGCTCGTGTTCAATCAAAGATGAGAATAGCCGAACTCTAACAATGTCTGAAGCTCAACCAATGCTTTATTCTTTTCCAACCCCAGCGCATGACTATGATTAACTCTGACGGTATATAATTAGCGTCAGATCACGTGGCCGCTTGTCCTGATAGTGAGTTGAGGAGGGGAAAGCTGTTTCTTTCCCTTATCTTTCCTGCGTCCGGCATTGAGCGGAGAGGAAAACTAATGGATGTTTTTGAACGTTATCAACGTCAGGGATTAGCTCTTAGCGGTATTTACTGAAAGTTCAAAAGTTGTTGCACTACCCATTTTACATGTACACGTACATCATTGAGGCACCCAAGCATGTTTTGGTTGTTGCTAAACTGTCTCGGAAAATTGTCCCCGAGAATAGAAACTTTAAAAGGACTAAATGTGACTTATTAATCCGACGATAAATAAAACTACGAGTGTACGGGAGGAGTACCTGAAATGAATTATCCTAGTGGCTTTAAAGGGACAGCCGAACACTGACAGCCGCTTTAATTCTCGCAGGAGTGTCGTTATAAAGTTATTCCCAAGCTTTGACCACCCCCTTATTTTTTTCTAACATAACAGTTGTTGGGTGCAAAATAAAAGAGTTGCAGTATTACTGTTCACAATTGACACAAATATAACTGTCGAAATAACACCCCCAAATGGAGGAGGGTGTCTCTCAGGAATGAAGGTATTCTCTAAAAAAGCATCAAGACAAAAAAAGGTGGAGGGGTAGTTTTAAAAACATACTGTGTTCTAAAGATGCCTCTGCTTTGCATCTTCGGCAGAGATCAGAAAGCGTGGTCCCGGAAACTACCTGGTTTGCGAAAACACTCTTGCCAGAAAGCGCGTTATCGTTGTGCCAGACACTCGCGCCGTTCCTCACCACGCTGCACCAAGCAAGAATAATTCGTGTCTCTCGAATACATTGCTTGCACTGAGTGCAAGCCTTCTGCAGTGTGTATTCTGCACAACCGGATTTGATTTTTTCAGGAAGAACAAATCACAATGACCACTAGTATATTGAGCGATCACGTCACGTGCAAACCATGTTAAACAGTTAAGTTTTCTGGTGTAAATGCGATGTTCTCAGAAAAAGCAAAAATGGTATGTCAAAATTCTAAAGTTGTGCAGTATATACAACGGTCTCGCGATGGTCTGCGGCAGCCGAATAAGATGTTAGAGCGCGCATGACTGATAAAGCAGAGTTGTAAAGTGAGGGCCAAAACAAGTGCACGTAGTACCGAATATAACATTAGCCTCCCGAGACAGTATTTTGTGAAGGTCCGAGCTCGTACAAGCCAATGTCCAAATGTGATTT
>JAZHYW010030924.1:0-15051 GCA_037355805.1 Ixodes ricinus | reverse complement strand
TTACGTATTGCTTGCGTGTGAAGGGCAGCCAAAGAATGCTATTCGCATTAAAACATTACTTTAATCACTGGTAACTGCGTAACTCACACATCCCCGTCTCCACACGAAAATCATAGACAGAATATTGTAGCTCGTGCCCGGGCCCAGATCCGCCAACGTCCTCATCTTCTTCTCGCTCCGCTACAGGGTTTCTTCAGGAGGCACGGCCTAACGTTACTAGAACAGCTCAGCTGGGGAACTGTGGTAGAGCCTGCTTTAAAATATTTAGTCCCGATCCGTACTCGAGAACCGAACTAAAGGCGATCGCAACGCGCCATTTTTTCCGCAGCTGCCACTCCGGCAACTGCACAGCTATACACGTGTTGGTTCAGGTCAAGTAGCGCAACCACCGTTGGCGCCATCTCGCAGTGCCTTTTTGCAGTATCTATATCAATGAACGTTTTATGCTTTGACTGGTCGCTAAGAGGCGGCGCTGTTGTCGTATAAGTGTGGTCTCGGAGGACGCGAGCGGTCAAGGTGCCAAGGGCAGTTTCCTACTAAGTGTTTCAGTAACGTTGGCAGAGACACAACGCTGTGACACAATAAACAAGGACGGCAGAAACACAGAGGCGTGTCTGTGCCTTCCTTGTGTCTGGTGGCTCGTTTTTGCGTTCTTTTATCTTGTAAGACCCCCAGATATTTTACATTCGCCACGTTAAAATATATATTATATCAGAGTGCAAACCTCTTGTAAATGCACACATTTATATAGATGAGTGTTTTTATTGCAAATATGCAGCTTGTTATGCATTACTAGGATTTTATAGCATGGTATTTACATGTGAATACGATAACTGCCTACGAAACCAGAGCATGACTCAGTGGTCTATGGGACAAAAAACCGGCAAGGTGGCCGTTGCTCCCTTTGTTCCTGGAAGCTTAATTCCATGCTTTTATACTTCGATTTTAAGCTTTATGTGTTCATGGGTGGTGAATCTTTTCAAGCCTCACGCGAATAATGTTCAGAAGGCAAAAAAAGAGAGATATTCGTATAAGCAGTTCGGCCGATCCGGCAATGCGAGGGAGATGTATTGGTGTTCCGTGTGAGTGCCGGTGTACACCACCGTTCACTGGATGTTGTGGTTCTGCCCGTGTGGTTTTCTTGTGTTCTCTTTAGGCGAGGACATGAAAGATGACACACGGAGCATCTACCGCTGTGCGTCCGACATGTGCGTTCTGAAACCGACTATATTGGTCGCGATGCTGCGCCCACGTTCGTGAGTCAGGTTTTATTTGACCGTGTTATACTAAAATAATTGTGCTTATATTCACTCGCGTCGGATTTTTTTATTCAGAGTGAATATCATTCATAAAAAATTTGCCATTTGTCGTGAATGACTAAAAAAGATGAGGAGCTATGAGTTGCCTGGATTTCTCGCTTGAACTTTAGCCACCAGAAACACTGGATTGATGGCGCTTTCCGTAGCGGAATTAACGCTGAAATAATTATTGCAGAATTTCCTTTGCATGTGTAATAAAATTTGCTTTCTACCCCAATTTTCGAAGAAAGTTTTTTTGTAAATACCCGTACGCTACGTCTTCCAGGCCGGGTGCCTCGCAGCCCCGTACGTGCCGTCACGGGAGGTACGCATGGCAGTAGCCATAGCGACATGTCTGTGACAGTATCATTGAGTGACCTCGTACGATTTTCCCAATGTGCTACAGTAACTCTTCATGCAGCATCTTGAGCACTGCATCGGCTTAATCGAGAAACAACGGTGAATGGGCGCCATGTAGCGCAAGCTTCCGCGCAGCGTTGCCACTTTCTCGGCGACGGCGTCCCTGTTGAGAGTGATTTTGATTTCTTCTCCGTTGACGAGCAAGTTCGGCGGATTTCTCCACCCAGTCCGAGACATCCCGAATGAAAAATCCATCAATGTAACCCTGTTTGGCAATCAATGTTTTCTAGTGGACCGCTGACTGTGCCTGACTGTACGTCAAGCATGTCTGATTGGCCAACAAGTCACTCTGACCAACAGTCAAACTCCAGTCAGACTCCGCTTGTCGGCTTCCTGATGGTTTCCTGGTGGCAGTCGGCCGCCGTGAAATACCGTCAAGATTTCTATGGTGGCTATTCTGATTGTACATCTATTGTCTCTGACTGTACGTCAAAAAGCTTTGACGTGCAGACAGACGTACAGTTCCTTCGGATACCACTATTTCGTCAAATCTATGAATACGAAAATAATCTATGCACGAGAAAACGATTTCGGGGCGTGAGCCCATAAAACCGCTGATGTTAGAGATATGACAAGCAGGGTACCCGACAACCCTGATCAGCAGGCCCGCCGAAACGCCGAACACGCGTTTGCTCCTTTACTTTCGCTTCGCCCATAGAGGCTTCGCCGAGCTTCCATGGAGGATCGCTCTCGACCTGTTTTGTTTGCCCGCTTGCTCCAACCTGTCGATCCTGTCCAAGCTCTACAACGTCTTAAGTTTTAGTAGAATTTCTCCTCGACAAGACCCAGTCTGTCGTGAGTTCCAGAATAGGTAAGGAACTTTAGCGGTGTAGTTGAAGACGACAAGGTGTGCCAGGTCTACTGGGCCGGAGACCCGCGAACAAAAGGAGGGTTCTACGACGCGAAAGTACTCTACATGGCAGGTGAGAAGAACTGAAGTACGAAGATTGATGTACGAGTGCTTTGCATAACATGCTGAAGGCTTAACTGCATGTGCAGCCGAAGCATTCTTTAGAGCGATGCACTCATTGTCGGAACCTCGCGCTGCAAATACTGCAATGCTCTTGACTCGGTCCGAGAGGTTTAGGCTAGAAAGTTTATACCTTTCTATCTGTTGTGGGCTATTGGCCTTACCGCTGTGTCGCAGCTCATTATTATTGTTTCATGAAGAGCGCAGACCAAAAGCATCCGCGAGCGTAGTTCAGATATGTCTGCTGCTCGCGTTCGTCCGTGGAAGCCAGGGCTGTCGTCGTAGCATGCATGCTTGCTCTCTAGCTTCAACGGAGTCGCATACGTTTTGTGAATTAAAGTGTATACGGTCGTCCCGAAAGGTTCAGACATCGAGTGCGTTTTTCTTAACGTAGTGTCTAGATGTACCGTCCGACGGCACTCTTGCAGAGCGTTGAAGTGCCGTCCGACGGTACTCTTCTCACGCGTTCAAGTGCCGTCCGAAAGTCTCGTATAAAACGAGGTCTCAAAACAAGTTTTTTGAAGCTGCAGTGTAGCTTAGTGGTAAGACGTCTGCCTCATGAGCTAGCGGTCCCCGAGTTCAATCCCCAGTGCGGGTTGCTTTTTTTATCTCGAACATTTTGTTTTGTTGACGCATTTTGCGATATTTACATTTCTTTTTACGATTAACACTGGGAAAACCGAATGTTGTCGACGAAATTTCGCTGAACAAAATGGTATGGGGCTTCGTTTCCGGAGGTGCATGGGGAACAGCGGTGCTTGGTTTGCCGCCAGGACGCCGCGAAGCGGCGTGTGCGACGGGGCCAAATGGGTCAATAGTTTTGTAATTAGCAGCCGCATACTGTCGCCGCGAAGCGCGTGAACGCAGGTGGGGGGGGAGGGTGGCGGTGATGTTTCGTGTACACGAGCCTCTCTCTTCGGACGGCACTTGTAGGCGCGAGTGGAGTGCCGTCGGACGGCACTGCAGACACAGCTGATGGCGCCTCAGCTTGTGAACCGTTTCATAGCCATCGGCCAACTCGGAATGGGATCTTTTATATAAATGCTGCCCTTGCTGATGAAATTCGTTGGCAGTGGCAGTCAGACGTCATCTGATGGACCATCAGGGCACGTTCCACTCAGGGCTGCTGACTGGCAGTCATACGTCATCTGATGGACCATCAGGGCACGTTCCACCAGGGCTGCTGACTGGCAGTCAGTGTCCCAAATTACGTATCTTGATGGAATTTTCAATAGGGATGAAAAACGAAGGGTTTCGTCATCGACGTCGACGAAGCTTTACCTCCTCTCTCGCTCTCGCCATCAAAGCACAGCTGGTGCGGAGCCTGCACGCATGCGCGTGCCCTCCTCTCCCCTCGCGTCCCCTTAGTTCAAACTCGCGTCGATCTCGTCGTAAGCAGACGTAATTTCTCGTATAATAAAACACACAAAAAAACTTTCTTCTTTCCACTGTGGTGAAGAAGGAAGACCAGGGAAGCTGTACTATAGTGGGAATGAACTAAGAGTTGGCATCAGGTCGGCAAGCGAGTGGAAAGGCTGGACAGCTACCGCAATCTATGAGGCGACTGCTTCAACCAGGCAACCGGTTGTCTGTTTGCCGCCGTTGCTCATAGATGGCGGCAGCTGTCCAGAGTTTCGTGTCATTATTTGTTTCTGACGAACCCGATACTGGGAAAACTACTCTTATCAGCTCCGCTGTAAAGAAACGGGGCTCAGTGAACAAGCCTTAAGTCTTGAGGTAAGAAGGACATGTGTAACCTAGGCATCTGCCGAATCTCAAGATATGCGAAATGCGGGCATGCGTAATGCGACGCACACAGCCGCGTGTGTCGCGTGAACAACAAAGGGTTACGGTAGCGCCTTCCCTCTGCAGTGGTAACACTGGTAAAAAGAACAAGAACATTTTGACGGGAAAAAGCATTTCTTAAGGCCATTTCACATTTAGTAAACACGGCTGCGACAGCAGCACAAGTTCATCAAAACATGGTGAACTTTGTTGTCGGTCGCCCTGTTTCCCAACAAATTTGTCACATTGCGGGAACATCAGCACAATAGAGGCGACACCAGAAATGTTGCTTCGGTGCGAGAGGCTTGCAGCAACAAAGCAGCAGCAACTTGTGTTGGACGACGCGTGTTGCCCAGATCGGTGGATAAGCGAGTGTTATGCCTTGAACACAACAACACAGATACTCTTCGATGGTAGAGTTTCCTATTAATAACGTGTTTTCTTAAAGCTTAAGCAAATAAATACCTGGAAAACGCTATTTAACATATAATTAAGGCTAGGTTGCAGCTAAAATACTTTTATGAATGTTTCTTTTCCTGCGCAATTACGGCAACTCTTTGTCGAAATGGTCACAGCAACAGTCGTGGACGCTCAGTTTCTGAAGTTAGAATTGCCGAAAGACCAACTAACATTACTGCTAGTGAAATAGAATGGCATGCCTACTCATCCGTTTATGAAATGTAATACAAATCATCCACGAAAAATAGCGATTCAAAAATCAAAGCTTGAAAACGACCGCTCTGATCATGGTTGTCGATGCTTGTAACTTCAAAATAGACGCTCCCAGACACCTCAACTGTTTTACAAATCCCCAGGACGTTTTGGCGAATGAAGCGATCACATAGCAGGCATAGGCTAACAGACAGCGTTGAAAACATTTTTTTCTTCATCGTTCGTTTTGACGGCCGATTGTGGCGGTGTTACATTTTTAAGCACTGACAATTCAGCTCAACGCCACGCTGCAAAAGACACATTGGAGTACTGCCGGTGCTAACTCAATTTTACACTAGAAAAGCGAATTGCATAAAACAGAATCGGACAGATACACTTCATAGAGTGGCGTAAATCACGAACGTAGCAGCGAATGGTTAGTTGGTTGGTTACGGCTTGCTGCTTCGTCATCGAATGAAGAACGTTCTGATAAAAAAGAGTACAAAATACTCCGTTTCTTAAGTTTGATAATCACAGCTCACTGGTCGATGTCGTTCCGTTGGTAATTTCCGGTTCTTCAAATGCACTTGCAAACTGTAGTCACATTTCCAGCGCCGCCACGCCGCACACGAACGAATGAAATCGCAACCAAGATGGCGGAGTGCTCCCTGTGTTGGCCGTGCCGTCAGCGCGGTGTGACAGGGTGTTCTCACTGTTGGAAAACAAATGGGCGAACACGATTGCCGGCGAACAAAACATGTTTCCCGACAGATGCTGTTGCGTCAATGTGGCAGGCACGCCGAAAGCATGTTTCCCTCCTGCTGATGGACAGAGTTAATTGTCCAACTGTTTCTTCAATGTGACAGCGCCTTAAACATTTTCTCCCGTCACCAACCCCGGATTCCAAGCTACGCGCTTTGCACATATGACTGCATTCTCACAAAGAACTGTTCTGTCTATAGACTCAGAATTACGAGGAACAGAAAATAACAATGTCGGCCCAATTTTATAGCGCCATTTAGAGAGATGGAGTTATCCGTTTCGCCACAACCAGACCGCACATCATGTAAACTTGTTGAAAAATCTAATTTGCATGAAAAATTTCGTGTCCTATAAACACATTTGAATCACACAAGATATATAAGAATATGTAAGAACCATATAACGAGATCCGTCATGTGCGGTTCGCATAGAGTGATGCCAACTGCCTGTTTCCCTTTCCCACACCCTCTTCCACCGCCATTTTGTTCCTCAATTCCTCGTGCGCCGGAAAGTGGCCTTTAAGAATGTCCATCGCCGTAGGGGAACATGCTAATCCTCCTCCGTGGGTTCCACGACGCTGCACCGAACTTGTGAGATAGGGTGCTTGTTTCCGGGACGGTTATAAGCCCCACGGATTATAGCCGAGAAACAAAATGGCTGCTGGTATGTCGGCGAGTGGTATTACAAAGGGTGGCATCACCTAGAAAGCGCACATGAAGGCTCCCTACATATGACAGCCATATAAGAACCACATAAGAACCATATAGGAATTATTTACGAATTATATAAGATATATAATAACATATAAGAACCATATAAGAAACTTGTCAGAAGTTTCTTATAAGATTCTTATATGGTTCTTATATGTTCTTATATATCTTGATCTGTGTTTACTGTACAAAATAAATTTCTCATATCAAATGGGTTTTTCACTAGGGTAGCCTTTAGATAAAACAAATAAACTGCTAAATTAGAAAACAAAAGGTCTTGAGAACTCAAAACGATACGTGATTCCTGAATACTACTTTGCACAGCATACTTACTAGATGCGATTCACTGAGATGTACGCCTTGAGCAAGTAATATGAGAAACACCGACGTTGCAGTAGGAAGCCCCAGAACCTCTTTAGTGATTTAGATTTTGAAATAGGAGCTCCTCCATTTCAGTTCAAACGAATCCTGCAAAATAAAAAAGCACAGAGTTTGAGTATTAAGTACAACCAACTTGGTTATAAAATTTGGACTATATTGTAGTATATGAGGAGTGCTTCTGGAATATAGCCTTCAGCAAACCGTAACATCATTGTCTCCGGTACACATCACGCTGGTCGACCTGCGGTGATAGCACAAAGCGCGACACTGCAAGGACGACCAACCGATGGCCGAGCGTCCCTGTTGCAGAAATGTTGTAAGTTGGGCGGGTTGGTACGAAGACATATGAACAGAACAGTGCTCAAAAAGACAATGACATAGAGTGCTTGTGCGTTCTGCCATAGCCTCCTCTATACTTACAAAGCCTGGCAGTTCGACGACGGAGCCATAGAGTACCCGGTCGCAGATTTAGAGCGCGAGGATCTGGTAGCACAGAACATTTCTCGGGAGTGCGGTAGTGAGCACACAGCTTTTGAGCGGCGAGGACCCGAAGCACACTGTTCTTCTCAAAGAAACCGATGCCACTGGCTGCTGATGTCGAGGCTACAGCGATTGCGGCCGCCGAGGCCTGTGGCCTCGGCGGCCGCAATTAAAATGTTCACTAAAATATCCTTTAACATATTCTTATTTTCATACTCATTCTGATTTCGTTTTCACTTTCCGGCATGGAAACATTTTGTACTATTGAAAATCGTTCGGGAGAAGACTTTTTGTTTTTCCTAAACAAGGGAACCTGAAAACGCCCTCAAGACGTCTTTGAAAGGACCAGAATGTCCCGACTAGTTTCGGACGTCCCGACGACGTCTTCGTCGGGACGAAGACGTCTCGACCAGCTGAGGACGTCCTCAGGACCATATGCGTTGTCTGGGCAGTTGTATGCCCTAATGGCGCATGGACCGCCGAAAACTCCAAGCAGGGGAAAGTCTTTAGTCTATTTTTTGGCTTTGGAGAGCCGCGGCACCGCGGAAAGGCAGTAGCCCGTACCATGGAGGGCCGCGGTGCCGCGTCTAGTGAACATGATAATGAGATGAGTTTATACATGCAAGATGACGACGACATAGGTTGTTGGTATTGGGGAGCCAGCCAGCAGTCCGATTCGCAGAAGTCCAGATTTCGTGGAGGCGGGTCTGGCAGGTCAGCAGCGAGCCATGGGTATCTGGCACGCCGTTCGATCGGTGCATGAAGGAGCCCCAGGAACATAATGGCGCTGTTGCTCACTGAGGTCCACTGGGGTCGAAGCATCAGGCTCTAAAGAGGTAGCCCAGCCAAAGTAGAAGCTGCCGCCTACGAGGAACCGAGGCCTAGGGCTCAGATTGAGGCACCGCCGTCGCCCAGTGTCTCATCCTCTCAACGTCGTCGTCGTCATCTTGCATACTGACCTTTCGACGTTGTTCCCAGTGTATCAATAACTGTAATCTGTAATCAATCAGCCCCGGCAGTTTGCCGCACAATTTTGAGCGCAAACGAAACAGACGAAACCGAAACGGAGGAACGGGGAAGGGGTGGCGTTTCATGTATACCCTCGCCAACAGGAGAAAAAGAGGTATCGTGCGTTTCGGCGTCTCGCCGCAGCGGGGCGCCCGTTACATGACTCTCCTCTTATCCGGTGCTTGCCGCTCTACCTTTTCACTTTCGGCGGCCGCGTCAAGCGACTATCTGCCGGGCTTTGTCAGTATAGAGGAGGCTATGGTTATGCATGTTCCTTCTTTCTGTCCTTGTCTTTATGTGCGCTGTTCTGTTCAATATGGCAAGGTGTCCCTGTTATTCGTATACAGCTGAGAGGCTGTCGCAAATCTGGTAGTGTGGTTTAATATGCGAGAATTGCGATTCCTGCCTCCTTGATGATACGCGTCAGGATAAAGGTGCTTGTGTACATCTTCCTGGCGTGGGAAAATAATGTAAGGCTTTTATACTGCTTGTATAGTTCAAGAAATTATAATTACTTACGCGTCGCAGACACAGCCTCGTAGTGCTGTTCTGTGAGAAACAGCCAGATGACAGCCATTTTGATAGGAACTGCAGCTCTGTACGCTAGCGCTTCGATCCCGATTTGGACGTTCCGCAAAATTCGGTTTCTCAACGTATCGCGCTGGGATTTACTACAGAGGTGCCCGATGGTAGTGCATTCAATAATTGAGCGGTATCAATACATAAAACGTCCAAAGGAGTAAAAAAAAAAGATTAAAATCTGGTATGTCTATGGAAAAATAATGGTTAAGCTTTTTTTTTTCCTCAAAAACATAGAAAAACCGTTCTGGGTTATTTTGTCGTCTTTTTTAAGACTAATAAATTGGTGAAATGGAATTGAAATACAATTGGCTTACGTATGTTTCACTTCATTTGGCCCAATTTAGCGCCAAAGTGACACAAAATGTTATTTAAGTTTACCTGCAAATATAGGGAAAACAGTTTTTTGTTAATTTTCGTGATTTACTCAAACGAACATATATTTTCACGATTTTAGTGAATACTTCGACCACCTTCGGCAACCTCTGTGATAAATCCTAGCGCGCTACGATATTAGGTGTACACGGCGGACAAGTTCCAGGAACGATGTCCGCGGACCTGTGAAATATGCGTATCACGTGGCTTCGACGTCACAACGGACAAGTCCACGGACTTGTGCAAGTCCGAGGACATGGGAATTAATACTCCATGGTTGCCGTGAACCAAGGCGAGAACTGCGAGTCCGAGCGCGTATACCTTTCTCGCTGCCTTCGCTGCACGAGCTATCTGTTCAGGATTGGTATTTCC
Source organism: Ixodes ricinus (assembly GCA_037355805.1). Lineage (NCBI taxonomy): Eukaryota > Metazoa > Arthropoda > Arachnida > Ixodida > Ixodidae > Ixodes > Ixodes ricinus. Next base: position 5,260 of record JAZHYW010030924.1, on the reverse strand, counting down.
CAACGCTCTCACCTCGCGCCGAGAGCCTTGGTTGTGCTTCGCTGCGTTCCAAGCTACAAGAGAATGGCCACGCAACGCCGCGTGACGGTCGATTCCAATCCCGCCAGCGTCTGATGAACCTGGCATTGAAGACGACAACGATGAAGGATCTCAGCGATGAAGCGACGCTGTGTTTAATTGCACTTGTGGAAGAGTTTCCACAGCTTTGGTGCCTTCAAAACGATCAGTACCGCAACAACAGCATAAAATCAGAGCTCTGCAAACAAATTGCCAATGAAATGGAACGGCGCTACTCCCAGTATGGGCCTTACACGGAAGGTAAGTTCATTGAAGGCAGATTAATTAGTGTCTATTCCGTGTTGTATTCGACCGCTTATCGTTGTCTAATATTTCAGAGGGAGTGAGGGGCTTTTTTCAAAATAAGCGACGCATCTTCAGACGGGAGAAGGAAAAGATCATGAAGACGAAGAGCGGCCACGCTGTGGAGTACACGTACAACGGTAGATGAAGGTTTCACCGCAGTCTCCTGTTCTTGGATCGGAGCAAACCTGTCCTTTCACGGTAGTGCAACGAATCTTACCAACGTAAGGATCCCAGTGGAGTGAGTAACGTTTGGCGGGTTGACTGATTCGTTTAGCTTGAAACTTTAGACCTATCGAATGAAACTTTGGCGAGCGTTTGTTGATGGAGGTCACTGAATCCCATTAGCTTGGCTGACGTTCGAGCTCTGGCTTTTCTCTACACGGTTCAGCATTTTGTTTCATTCACTCGTGTTAATCACGGTCTCTTGAAGTGCTGGTAGTCGCTTGATGAAGCTGCGAGACACTATCCCAGGGTTTGACAACCGGCGGCCCGCGGGCCGGGTCCTGGCCGCAATGCAGTTTCATTCAAATTTTAGGGCAACGCAACAGTTTTGACCTCAAATGCAGTGTACAGGGTCCTTCATTGAGTAAACCTTTTTTTAATTAAATTTTGCAGGTCAAACGGCCAACCGCCGGTGAGCCTTCGATGGGTCCGACTTGCCGCGTCTCTTTAAAAAGCAACTCTCGATTCTCCCGCAATACTACGGTGGTGACAGCTACTCTTGGTCACGTAACCGATCGCCGTCCTCCCTTCACTACTAAAACTCTCTCTCTCTCTCTCTATCTCTCCCTCAATACTCTGAACAGTAAATGGCCGACACTTGCGATATTCTGCCGTGCAAGCGGTGCTTTACATATAGTTCCTCTGCAGTAACGCATTCTTATTTCTTTTACCTTTCCAGATGGACAGTGAGACAGAATTGGCGTCTGTAATGACCGAGATGAGAGAACCCGTCCTTGGCACGCCTTCCACACACACCGCGCGGAACAACAAGTCCCAGTGTGGAAGCGTCTGGCACTCCTGTGAAGCGCCCAAAGTGCGATGACGGAGAAAAGAAAGCAGATGACTGCTCCAGCTCTGGGTGGAAAGAGCGCACGGTTGCTTTCACTAAAATTGCCGAAAGTTCTGCAACTGAAAAAAGTGGCGACGACGCTGATAATTTCGGAAGAGTGGTGGCGGGCCACATGAGAAACCTAAACGGAACCAATTTTATTGGGTGTCAGATAGAGGTATTGGAACTAGTCAAGCGTTACCTAGACCGACAGTAAGAATTAATGTAATTCAACGAACCCTATTTAAACTAAAAAATGTTAAACCAAAATTGGCACTTCGCACTCGTAAGTGAAAGGGATACTTGGAAACAAACAAATGTTTGTATCTTCTGCCTTTCGTACTTATTTCATTCGGAACTGATGGCTGTTTTTGCTGGAGTGGGCCAGTGTATTAGATTGTGACCAATATTATAGCATGACGAAATAAAAAATAAGAAAACATTGAAGATTATTTGAAGTATATTTACATAAAGTTGAACAATTAGAGCATAACACAAAAAGTTTTGGTGGTCAAAGTGCTAGCACATGCATGAACGATTGTTAAGTAAAAGAAGTAGCAATATACAGACCATGAAATGGTATCTGAATATACATTTGCCGTTCTTTGCTTCTGCACTTGTCTGCACGTGCAGATAAGGTTACATTCTGTTATTTATCCGCAGATTAAGGCCCGCCTGTTCCCTCTGCCACGCGACGGCGCCTTCGTCATTAAAGTATCTCCGTAGACGCTCAAGCACATCTAGAGCTTTTGCCCCGGAGCGCCCTTTGTAACTTCGTAGCCCGAAGTAGATTGTCCTTTTTCGCTGGTGGTCCTCCTCGACGCTTTAAAAAGCACAGGTGCAGCTCAGCTCGCAAAAAGTTGTGCAGCACACACGCTGCCTTGACGAATGAGGTGACCCTTCCTGGTTTCGGCATCGATAGTCGTGTGCAAAAACCTAAAACGGTTTACCAGAACGACAAACGCATTTTCTGCTACCCGTCTGGCTCGGCCTAATCTGAAATGAAAAAAAAAAACGATAAGGAAAATGATGTTTAGAAATGACACGATGTAGGCAACACACCTGTAGTTAAATATAACATTTTCTTTATCCAGGTTTGTACCAGTGTACGGCTTCATTAAGTTTATAGACAAGGGGAAGGCGTCGTCTCCCACGATGACGGGTGGGACGCCGACCGGTCCAGGTCCTGAGATCGGCAGTCCGGCTGTTCCGTTCTCGATGGCGTTCCGCAGTGGTGTCATCCTTCAAATGCCTCCATCTCCATCAGACCCGGGTGCGCCGACATCAATGTACAAAAACCTGCTGTCTGCGTCCACAAGAGCAAAAAGCACGATACTGAAGGTCTTCTTGTAATTAAAATACACAGATCCAGAGTTTGGAGGTTTGATAATTGCGACATGTTTTCCGTCCAGCGCTCGAATACATTGCAGAAATTGCCATCTTTCGTAAAAGTTCTTCATTACTGCCAGCCACTCGTCTTTCGTCCGCGGGGACACCATATATTTTGGTCCCAGCATCTTGTAAATGGCGTCGCAAGTTTCAACGAGGAACCCGTTGACGGCGCTGTGGCTAATGCGGAACTGCCTGCTTAAGGAATGTTGACTTTCCCCTGAATATTCGCAAGAAAACAAGAAACAGTGCTAAGTCAAGCGTAGTTCTCAAATATGCTGAAACAAGGACAAAAGTAAGAATAACCACCACGCACCTGAGGCAAGAAGCCGCAGTGTCAGTTGAAGTTTGTCTTTGGCTGGGATGGCTGGACGCATTTCAGTGTCGAGTTTTTGGATGCATGATGCAATTGACGAGAGAATGTCAGCAAACTGGTTGGAGTCAACGCGCAGCAAGCGGCGGTACTCCACGGGGTCGCTTTCCAGAAGTTTTCGATAGCGTAGATTTTGTATACTGAGTTTCTTCTTGGACATTCATGTTTTAATCCATGTTTTTTTTGCGTCGGTATTTGGTGCTTCCGCGACTTCCCCATCCGCCATCATGAGGGCACAAGCCACAACAACTCGTGAAGCCTTGTTGGCCTCCATGTTCGAATCGAAACCAATTTCCATCGTTTTCTTTCTTTTTCTTTTCGGCTCCACTTTTCGCTATGCGCAGGAACCCTCGAGCATCTTACGCAGCTGTAGCTCGTGCGTACTAATCGTACTGAAAAATGAGTAAAGGCCATCCTGTACGAGAACCGTGAGAGGCATATAAAAAAGAGGAAACCGCTCGTGCAACGAAGTGTACCACGAGCACTTTCACGCAATCGATTCCCGGGTACAGTGTTCTAGAGTGTTGTAGTGGCTAGGGTGCCTTCATGTGCGCTTTGCTTGGGGTGATGACATCTGGCCATTTTGTTTCTAATCTTTCGACTTTTTTGTTCTGAAGCACGTGAAAGAGCGTGTCCCTGCACGCGCTCGTGGCGCTGACTGTGCTACGGCGACATTTTGATTTCCGGCGATTTCTTTGTATTTTCCCTGTGAGCGCGTGCTGTCGGCATCGGGTACTACAAAGGGTGGCATCACCCTAAACAGAAGGCCATTGAGGCACGCTAGTAGTGGCAAGAGCGGCTGCCACCACGTGAAGATTTTGCGCGTAGACGACACCGTAGCGCTGCTGTTCTGTGCCCTATAGAGTTCCTCGTATACGCTACCTACGGCAGCAGAATTGCGCATTCAACCTCGGCGGGTGGCCGTAGCGGCGGCTTTCCCGCACGCCCTGGATGCTTGCTCCTCACGCGACTAAATTTGGCGAATAGCGGCGCGGCGCGGCCGCCAGCGCATGGAAAACAGGAGAGGAGGAGAAGGAGGGCGAAAGCAGGGGCGCGAGAAACGTCGGCGGTGAGCGACCGTAGAGGCTGGTTCAGACGCTTGCGTTTGAGTGCGTTTGACTGCGTTGCGGCGAGAACCGAAAGCGAGTCACGCGGCAGATCTGTGCTTCGTGACGCAGCGTGGAATCCAATTCAAGGAATCTTCTTGGCACGCGATATAAGAAGCAGGGATGTCCTGGTGTCCCATTGCCGCAACGCAGTCAAGCGCAGTCAAGCACAACCGTGTGAACCGGGTTTAAAGGTGTCTTTCTTGCACGGCGCCGGATGCTTTGTCTCACGTGATGGATCTCGGCGAATAGCGGCGTGGCGGCGCGGGGAAAACAAATGCGCAACTCTGCTCCCCCTTCGGGGGAGCATATAGAGGAACTCCAGTGCCCTATAGGGTGCCCTAGCGTGCCTCAATGGCCTTCTGTTTAGGGTGATGCCACCCTTTGTAGTACCCGATGCCGACAGCACGCGCTCACAGAGAAAATACAAAGAAATCGCCGGAAACAAAATGTCGCCGTAGCACAGTCAGCGCCACGAGCGCGTGCAGGGACACGCTCTTTCACGTGCTTCAGAACAAAAAATAAAAGAAGAATTGAAACAAATGGCCAGATGTCATCACCCCAAGCAAAGCGCACATGAAGGCACCTGGGTGCCCACATGTCTGTGTGTCTCAGGGTGAAGCCATCCATTTTGTGCACTGAATGTGTCAGCGCGTGACGCACTCGCGCACTCGGTGCGTGACCTGGGCGCTAAAATGGCGTCTATGCATTAGCCAAAGCTACGCGCTCGGGCTGAGTGACACCGGATTGCGCGCACTTCAAAATGCATAAAAAAGCGATTGGGCGTAAAAATGGCTGAGATGTCACCACCAGAGTGTCGAACCGGAACCGAACCGAACCGAAAACCGGAACTGAACCGTTATTTTTAGCCGAACCGGAACCGAACCGAACCAAAATCTTCGCCGCCATCTTGAACTGAACTGGAACTGAACCGGAAAAAATATAACGGTAACCGGTTCAAAACGGTTCACGGTATTT
>JAZHYW010030922.1:0-14535 GCA_037355805.1 Ixodes ricinus | reverse complement strand
GAGAACGGCAGGTAAAGTTACGTCCAGGGAGGGTAAATATGAGGCAAAATAAAGAAAAAACCACGCGAGATAAAAGCGGTGGCAGTATATTTATATACCTTCGCCAGCGCCGGCGGCTCGCGCCTTTCTAGGGGCCGAGAGGCTAGGAGTGCCGGCACCTGGCGTCGCGGCGTGAAAGTCCCATGGCTCAAATCGCGCCAGAAACTCTTTTTTTTTTCTGCTTAGTATATGGCTGCATTTCCCACCAGGCATCGTACACAAGGCCGTATGAGCTTTATAAACAGCATTGGGCGGGTACTTCTGACCTTCACCAATTCGCTGTTCTCGACCTCCGAAGAGCGCATACATGTCTTCTGGCTTTCTTTGACAACTTCCGCCATGCCTCCTGCGGCTGCCAGGCACTCCCGCGGAGCCCATGTCGTTGACAATATCTTCCTACGCCTGCCTCTTCGTTCGCCAGGTACCTGCGCGGCTGACTGCTCTAGCAATTTCGTTGTTTTCGTACTTCAATTGTCTCCAATTAATTCCATTGTTGATCTCGAAGTCGACACAGTGTTTACTGCTCGAGCGATGGTTCTAGATGCATGACGCTCACCTATTTACGCATTCGATAGTGATCGTCTGCCTGTCTCCCTGTACAATTCGTGTCAATGTCTACAAACGGCTTGCAGCGAGATGTAAAATATAAGGCTATACGCTTTACTCATTCCATGCAAGCAAAGTAATCTCTTATTTCGGTATTAACGGCTTTCTCAGACGTTCTGACGTGTATGCCTTGCTCTGTAGGGATTTCCTGCTTCAATCAATGCATCCACGGCTGCTATTTTTTTCGTGTGCGTTTATTTCGTGAATCTTTTTTTTAATTGACACGACTGCGGTGTGTATTGGTACCAAATAGGCGCCTCCTGTTACCGAAAAGAGTCGTACCAAGAGCGTTGTATATTTAAAAACACATAAAATAGTAGTTGCTGGGAAAGGGATGCCGGTTTCTGCCCCGCCCGTGCGAAAGCCATAACGATAAAGCTGTAATCTGGCGCACCTTTAATGAACATTGCGAAACGTTCGTATTTGCGCGTTAATCCTTGGCTTGATCTTGGTTTCCTTTTAACGAACAGCTGGTGAAACGACGATAGAAGCGTTAACTTGGCTTACCGGTAACCTTTTTTTTTTTTCCGGTTTGTCAGCCGAACAAGTGGGGCAAACAGTAAAAAAAATCGTGCAAGGCGCAGTAGTCCTAGTGGATGATTAGTAAAAAACGATCACACTTAAAAAACAAAAAACACACCTCGCAGAATAATAAAAGCTTCCGCCATATTTGAACCCGAACTTTCACGCTGCGACGGCAACCTGCGCTCAAACCGCTCGACTGCTCCAGACGCTGTTCGGACCGGCGCTGGCACAGATATATAAATACACAACCACAGCTTTCTGCTTTGCGTGAGTTTTTCTTATTTTGGCGTATATTTACCTTCCTGGCCGTAACTTTACCTGCCGCTCCTGGCGTGCGATGGGGCTGTTACTGGACTTCAGTTGAAAGCCCTCGCAGTCAGTTTCTGCCAGCGAAATTAGACTTTTGTACTCGAAGCGGCATCGGACTTCTCTCGCCATTAGGCAAGGACGTTAGGTACTTCCTTGTTCCCATGGAGCTAACACAAATAATCTTTGTGTTTCACGAGTTTAGCGACCCTGGTATCCCCAAAGATCAGCGTAGAACGAACAATTCCCTCACAGTATAAAAAACAAGTAAAAGGCGCTAAACTGTTTCTTTGCGGCATGCGCGCTGTTGGAATGGCTGGAGATCAAAGAGACGGGAAAAGCAATCGTTCCCGTCCACGTGTGTTTGTTTGAGAGCTGGGATATTTCATAGACGCCGTAGTGAGCGCTTGCCCGATCCGGATTTAGGCACTGCGCGTGCCCAGAAAACAGATTCGCGTGAAGCGTCCGCGCATGCGCTGTTAAGACAACAGCGCCCCTGGAGCGGCGTGACGTCGGGGCCACGTGTCGATGCATAACATCGCGCCAGTTGTCGCAGAAATGATCAAGCGCGGAAAGGAGAAACGCCCGCGCATAAATAAGATCCGGCGATAACGAGGAACGATCACCTGTATGGAGGCTAATAACGGTGGATAGGGCACGCCCGGAGCGGAAGAGCGCCATGCGACGATCGCCAAGGCCGTCATCTGCTCTGGTAACGACGGAAACCCACTTGTCCGCACTCGACGGACGAGTGGATGTCGGAAACGCTCCCCTGAGCGACATCTCATGCTTTATACTCCACGCAATCGGTCGCCCTGCATTAGTCGTCGAGGGGCTCTATTTAAAGGGGCCATGAAGCAATTTTTCTACTTTCGATAAATACTACTTAGAATCACTCCCTAACGTTAATAATTGAAAAAACTTGCCTTTTAGTGCTTCTTTCTGGGCAATGGCAGTGGCCAAAAAAAATTACACCATCTTCCCGAGGGGAACCATGGGGTGATGGGGAGCATCGTGTTGTTTCCGAGGAAAGAGTCAGTTGCGTGCTGACGTCGAGAGATGGCGCCACCGACTGCCCTAGCGTTACCCCGTACGCTAGCCTTCGTCGCGGCTCGCGGCAGAGAAACTTGGAACGCTCGCCGTTTATTTTTTTTCACACTTGAAGGAGAGGAGATTAGAGAGGAGAGTTGCGCGTGCGCGCGCGGTGTGAGGAGAAGCGAACGCACGCGCAGTGCACGCAGCTGGTAGAGGAGAGTGAGCGGAGAGAGTAATGCGCAGCTGTTGGAGAGAGGGAAGGAGGAGAGTTGCGCGTGCGTAGTGCGAGTGCGGACTACGACGCCAAGGCCACGGGACATAGGCCCGAGCAAGAGATGCTCCGCATCTAAAAACTACTACTGCAATGTAGAGCCGTATATTGGGAGAGTTTCGCCAGTGGGTGTGGCGACGAGCGCGCCAGAGAGGAGAAAAGGGAGGAGAGCGCCAGAGGAGCGAGAGAGAAAGAAGGCAGCAAAGAGGACACGACCGCCATTTTGACGCAAAGCTGTTCGGCGCGGAGAACTGTTGAGGCTATGCGTCGTCTGCTACAAGCCCATTTCTATTTCGCCTGAATAAAAATTTGCGTTCAAACATAGAGAAACTTCATTCTTTAGCTTTTTAAGCCTCCGAAGAATAACACTATATTATTTTATTGCCAGAGCCTGCTCAGATAAATAGAAAAGAACCACAATTTGGATATCGATTCCATGCCGGCGAATGAATAAGAATGGCGGCCCTCGCCGCGCAGCTGGGAGCAGCCGAGAGTTCACGGCATGCACTCACGCCTCTCACTCTGTGCCATCGGGCTGATTGGCTCACTCGGGAGGAGGACACTATGGTAGTGAAATCATAGACTGGCCAAACCCTCCCAATATATGGCTCTGCTGCAATGGAAAGATTTTCCTACCCTCATGCTCAACCAGTGCCGAGTGGGGATACAACTCCAGTTCATACACTCACTGAGCATGAGGGTAGAGTGTACCAGCAAAGGGCAGGTGTCTGGATAGAAAGATTTTAGTTGGCACACCAAGAGACTAACCGATAAAAATGGGTACTACTCTGAGAAAAATGCCAAAAAAGCGCGGATCTCGACTTGGCACTAACAGCGGCACACTGTATCTATTTTACTGACTAAAGGGTACTCAATCATTATTTTCAGCTACCTAATCAAACTAAATATTCGTCCCAGCTTGCTTTTTAGGAAAATTTCTAAATTTACAAGAACTATTAAGACAACGGCTAAAAAAAGCAATGGCAAAACCAACAATCGAATTCGCCTGCTCTCCAGTAACGACATCTATGGCAGGCAGACCTGCAGAATGAGCAAGCAGTCTAAAAACAGAGTATGTCCTATGTATAATTTTTTTTCGTGCTGCAAAGCAAGCGCTGGAAGGAGGTTTCACGACATTAACCAAATTTCTTGCAATCAGTCGAGAACAAGTTAGAGAGGTGAACTTGTCCTTGCCCCCGACATAACGTTTTAGTGTTGCCCGTGGGAACTCAAATAAATATGTAAATAAAAACAAAAAAGACTAACCTTCATAAAAAAATCTGCAACTTTGGCAAAGAAAAGTTATCTCGACACAAATATGTGGGATACAGTTGTACAGCGTCCATTCGTGTGCTTAACCAATTTTGAGGCAAATCGGCGACAATGAAAAGAAAACGCCCGAGTACCATTAAGGGAAAGACAGAAAGGATGCATACCTGCAACAGAAAAATTTAGAGCGACCACGAGCAGGAAACTCTGGTGAGGCTCTCGGAGTGACTCCCTACAATGGGCCTGCGCAGAACACAGAATAAGATCGGTCAGAGCTTGCAGCCATAAGGTGCTTCATACCATGAAGTTCCAGAAGCAGCTGCAATTGGAAGAAAAGTGCATTTCATTTATCTGCAGAACGGAGAGTTTAATAGCTAGCATGCATTCATAAGGTGATACAGTCATGAATGCAGACTTTTCTATGCAGCACTATATCACCAAATTGTTAACCGTGCCGGGCAACACTAAAAATTGGAAGCATTATTCCAAACTATCTCAGCTTAAAGTTAACCACGGCAGAAGCTTCAAGCTATCCTTGCAAATTCAGTGCAGAAAGCAAGCCATGTGACCTTCTAGTTGGACGCCATGGTACATCGAGCTTATAATCATGTGTCACGCTGTTTTTGCTGCAATGGCTTGTAGTGTCAAAAGTGGTCCAGCTTAAAGAGATACAAAGTACAGACGTTTGTGAGTGGGGCCCTGGCCTAGTCTTCAGCTACATTGCGACGTAGGACGTTCCAACCGGGATGTTTGCTGCCTGTAACCATATGATCAGCTTGTGCCCAGCGATTGTTCGAGCTGAGTACATGTCCTCGACAGTGCCGTTATTTGAGAAGCATTTTTATTAATGTTAAACATGACTGACTTACTGAGAGACTGCGTCTCAACGACTAATGACTTGGGATACCTAACTGAATACTGATATATTAACTAAATGCAAAACAATTACCTGGCAGGCATTATATTTTTCAACAGGCTGGGTCGACTCCTAAGGAGTCGATGCGTAATAGGACAATACAAACAAAAATATGCCTTAGAATTCCTTTTGCACCCCCGAAATGATGTGTTTTTGAAGGTAAGATACACAGTGTTCTTGATTTAGAAAGTGCCTCAGCTGTACAAACGCATATTGTCACGAAGGACAAGTGATGAGGCTGCGAATAACTGAATAAACGAAACGTTTAATGGGGCGAACTTGTGCCCAAAAATAAAAGGGAAAAAGAGAGATAACAACAGAGCGTCGCGGGCGTCGAAGGCGGCGAAGCAGCAAGATCGAACGCTGAGGCGAAACTGACTTTGGCTCGCCACGCGAAGCCCCTTATGTACACGCGTGGGCTTCTGGAATAATCGGCGTGGAAGGTTCGACGCGTAGAACTTTCGGGCCTAGAATAAACAATAATGTTCTCGAATTCACCAGAATAATAAACTGAAAGTATAAACAAAATTCGCGGAGCCCCCAGGAATCGAACCCTGGGCCTCCGCACGAAAGTCAAGCGCGGTAACCACTCGGCCACGCACGCGCTTGCTCGCCGACGCGCGTGGCATTACTCCCCCCTTAAAAAGGCATCGTCTCGATGCCACGTGAAAGGCAACAGAACAGAGCAAGACAAACAAAAGAATGAGAAAATACGGAAGCTGGCAAAACACAATCCTATCAAGCGTTGCACGAGATCACAGTTCACAGTCTTATCGCGCGTAGTACGGCTTGAGGCGCACGACGTGAACGACTTCCGGTCGTGGAGGGCGGCGTGATGAAGTCCGTGTTCCGTCGGGCATCACCTCGTAGTTCAGATCGCCAAGTCGGCGAAGCACTTTGTAGGGTCCGAAGTAGCGCTTCAGGAGTTTCTCGCTTAGACCGCGTCGTCGTATTGGGGTCCAAACCCACACACGGTCTCCGGGCTTGAAGCGAACGTCGATCCGGCGAAGGTTGTACCGGGCAGCGTCGACACGTTGTTGGTCTTGAATTCGGAGTCGGGCGAGCTGGCGGACTTCTTCGGCTCGTTGAGCAACCACCTGGGCGTCGGGTATCCCATCGTCAGCTGGCTCGTGGGGTAGCATTGCGTCGAGCATGGTCGACACTTTTCTGCCATGCACCAGCTGAAACGGTGTTACTCCTGTTGTCTCCTGCACCGCCGTGTTGTAAGCAAATGTGACGTAGGGTAACACCTCGTCCCAAGTCTTATGCTCTACGTCGACATACATTGAGATCATGTCGGCGATGGTTTTGTTCAGCCGTTCTGTTAGTCCATTTGTCTGCGGATGGTACGCAGTGGTTCGACGGTGGCCGGTGCCACTGAGACGAAGGATCTCTTGCGTCAGCTGGGCCATGAACGATGATCCACGGTCGGTAATGAGGACTTCGGGGGCGCCGTGCCGGAGGACAATGGACTCGATGAAAAACTTGGCGACTTCCACAGCCGTACCTGATGGAAGGGCTTTCGTCTCGGCGTACCGTGTAAGATAATCTGTGGCGACGATTATCCAGCGGTTTCCCGACGTTGACGGTGGGAAAGGGCCAAGTAAATCCATTCCGATCTGCTGGAACGGTCTGGACGGGGGAGCAATCGGATGCAGAAGTCCTGACGGCTTCGTCGGCGGTTTTTTTCGTCGTTGACACTCGTGGCATGATCGAATGTAGAGGTGAACGGTCTTCGGTAGCCTCGGCCAGTAATACTTTTCTCGAATCCTGGCGAGCGTCCTGCTGTAGCCAAGGTGCCCAGCCGTTGGGTCGTCGTGACAGGCTTGGAATATCTCCTCTCTAAGGTCGGCAGGGATTACCAGCAGCCATGGCGAGCTGTTGTCTCCGAAGTTCTCCTTGTAAAGCACACCTTGTCGGAGGACGAAGGTCGGCAGGGCCCTCAAGAAGACACGGGGGTAGTACCCCCTCGTCCTTCGAGGTGCTCGATTAGGGCGCGCAACTCAGGATCGCTTCTTTGACGTCGCGCCATGTCGTCGGTGTTCACCGCGCCTAGGAAGCACTCGTCGTCATCGTCGTCGCTGCTACCGGAGGATGTCTCGACAGGGGCTCTGGACAGGCAATCGGCGTCGCTGTGCTTGCGGCCTGACTTGTAGACCACAGTCATGTTGAACTCCTGCAGTCGGAGGCTCCATCGAGCGAGACGTCCTGAAGGGTCCTTTAGGTTCGCAAGCCAGCAGAGCGAGTGGTGGTCCGTGACAACGCGGAAAGGGCTCCCGTATAAGTACGGGCGAAACTTCGTGATGGCCCAGACGACCGCCAGACATTCTTTTTCAGTCGTGGAGTAATTTCTCTCCGCCCTGGACAGTGTCCGACTGGCGTAGGCGATGACTCGCTCGGTGCCTTCTTGCACTTGAACCAGTACCGCGCCAAGGCCTTCGTTACTTGCGTCCGTATGAATCTCGGTTTCCGCATCTTGATCGAAGTGTCCAAGAACAGGAGGAGTCTGGAGTCGTTGCTTCAGCTCGTCGAATGCGTGCTGTTGCTCCTCGGCCCATTCAAACTTCTCGGCGTCCTTCGTAAGTTTTGTGAGCGGTGCGGAAATTCTTGCGAAATCCCGAACGAAGCGTCGATAGTAGGCACAAAGTCCTAGGAATCTTCGCACGGCCTTCTTGTCTGAAGGCGCTGGAAATGCCGCAACGGCGCGAGTCTTCTCGGGGTCTGGGCGGACGCCGTCATTACTAACCACGTGGCCTAGGAACTTCAGTTCGTCATAGGCGAACCGGCACTTGGACGGCTTAAGGGTGAGTCGTGCGGTCTGTATGGCTTGGAGTACAGCTCGGAGTCGCCGCAAGTGCTCGTCGAAGTCACTTGAAAACACAACGACGTCGTCAAGGTAGACAAGACAGCTCTGCCACTTCAGTCCTGCCAGTACGGTGTCCATGACACGCTGGAAAGTTGCTGGCGCCGTGCATAGTCCGAAAGGCATCACCTTGAACTCGTACAGTCCATCCGGCGTGACGAAAGCTGTCTTCTCTCGGTCCCGTTCGTCGACTTCGATCTGCCAGTAACCGCTCTTCAGATCCATCGATGAAAAGTACCGGGAGTGGCGCAGCCGGTCTAGTGTGTCATCGATGCGGGGGAGTGGATATACGTCTTTCTTGGTTACCGCGTTCAGCTGTCGGTAGTCCACGCAGAACCTAAGCGTTCCGTCCTTCTTCTTGACAAGCACGACTGGAGAGGCCCACGGACTGCTTGAAGGCTGGATGATGTCGTCGTTCAGCATTTCTTGCACTTGCTCTTGAATGACCTCCCTTTCTTTTACGGAGACTCTGTACGGCGATCGGTGCACAGGGAGCGCGTCGTCCTCGGTAATGATGCGATGCTTCGCAACGGCGGTTTGGCGCACCTTCGACGACTTCGCGAAGCAGTCGCTGTATTCGGCGAGGAGGTCAATCAGCTGTCGTCGTTTCGGGCCTGGAAGCTTCGGGTCGATGTCGAGCTGCGCTGGCGGCGCAATGTCTTGCTGAGGTGGCGATGATTCGTCAGCGATCACGGCGATTGCGGCGGAGTTTCGAAGTTCCTCGAAGTTGCCCACAGCGGCACCTTTCGTGAGGTTAACGAAACGATGGTCGAAGTGCAGGCGAGCTGGTGTAGATCATACATAGCGAAACCTGAGACTGAGGTATGCAAGGACAAACTTCGAGGACGAGAAAAAGAGGATCTACGACACCGTCTCAAACGCAGCTAAAGACTTTTTATTCCAGTGCGGCTCCTGATATACATCCTCGATGTCGCCAAGTCTTCCCATAAACCGCCAACAACGCAGCAGACTCAGAAATTGCTAGACATTTGCAGGAGTGCAATAATTGTGAAGCAAAGTGGTCGGAAACAGAAGTGTTAAACAGTGAAACGGAATGACGTAAAACGGGTAGCTCCAGAGATGACGATCCGGACCTCAAAGCGTCAGGAAACCGCATTAGTTCAGCCATCCATGGTCCTCACAAATGAATCAAAGGCGTTTCTCAAGATTTAACCGTTATTCTTTTAGTATGTTCATGTCGATTTCCTTGTAGTTTTGTGATTATGATGTGTTTTTTGTTTATATTATCCTGGTATGTTAAGCGAGGGAGGAAGATTGCCTCTTCTGATCGTTAGTGGACGTCCAGCGTTGCTGATTTCGCTTCGGCTGGAAGCATCTTTGTTGTTGTTCAGTTGAATGGTTTGTGCACCGGAGTGTACTGTAGATCTGTGAGCCTCGCGTTGCAATTGTCGGTGAATGTGCAACGCGCTCAGATGGAACAGGATGACGTCCTTATCTTTTTTCGGTATCGTGATTTCGATTCTTTGCAGTGCCCCTGTTGTTCGTAAAGTTGGATGGCTTGTGACCGAAGTGATTCCATGGTTGCTGTGAGGTTTCAGTTGTCTGTACGATTGTGTCGAAGTGAACCCTATCGAGGTCTTGGCGGTTTATGGGAAGATTCGGTCGATATCGAGGATGTACTAAGGACGGCACGAATAGTCTTTAGCTGAGTGTGAGACGATGATCTAGTCAGCGATCTCTGCGATCGCTGCGGAGTTTCGTAGCATTCCTCAGACGTCGGCTCACAGCGGTACGCTTTCGTGAGGTGTTGCGTTTCTTGTCGGAAGTTCGTCACGAGGACCATGGTGCGCCCATCCTGGAGTTCAGCCACTCCTCTTGCGACGCCGATTCCTCTTCCTAGAAGCAACTGGAGGCTTCCCTCGAGCAGAACTTCGCCGCAGAAAGCTTCGGTGACCCCGACGGGCACGAAAACACTCGACCGCGGCGGTAAGTTCACGTGGCTTGCGAGGACTCGGACCGCGGATGAAGTAGCTTGGGGTTCCTCCTGTGGTGAAACAGGTTTTCGTAGCGTCAACCGGTTTGCTCCGAGGTCGATGACGGCGCCATACTCGCAGAGAAAGTCCATTCCGAGGATAACGTCCCTCGCACAGTCTTGCAGAACGACGAACTTCACAGGGCAGGTCTCACCGTGGATCTCGACGCGGGCAGTGCATCTCCCGACTGGTGTGATGAGGTGCCCACCGGCGGTTCGTATCTGGGGGCCTTCCCACGGCGTTGTCACTTTTCGTAGGCGGCGAGAGAGCCTCCCACTCAAGACTGAGTAGTCTGCTCCGGTGTCCACGAGTGCTGATGCGTCGTGGCCGTCGATGACGACGTTTAGGTTGTTGGACACCGTTGCAGGGGCGTCATTGCGATGCGTAGCGTCGGAAGAGTGGGAGCGCTCCGTCGTTCTTGGAGGCTCTTTGCTTCGGTCGTCTTCGGCAACGCCACCTCCAGGCGTTGCCGCACTTAGTTTTCCCGGCGACGCAGGGGAGACAGGCTCTCTCGGCGGGGTCGTGGCGCTGGAGACGCTGAACGTCTGGGCGACGGTGAGCGGGACTCACGGCGGAGAGGCGGCGTAGAAGATGGCGAACGTCGTAGGTACTCCTCGATGTCGCGAGGCCGTTCGTCGTACCGTGGGCGCGGGTCGTTCGGGTGGAACCCGCGCAGCCCCAGTTGTCGGTAGGGGCATCGACGGTAAATGTGGCCGGCTTCACCGCAGTGATAGCACAACGGGCGTCGGTCGGCCGTTCGCCACACGTCGGTCTTCCTCGGCGAGGGTCGCTCCGGGCGGACGTCCTGGACTTGTCTCTCCTGTCGTCGAGGATACTGCGGCATCGGAGGGTCTCGTCGGGGTGGCGCAGTGGCGTGGTGGTTAGCTTGCGGCGGTCGTCGGGCCATGGCGGCGTAGCTCAAAGTCGGTTCCTCTGGGGTCGTCGTGTTGATCGGAACCTCAGGTTGGAAGGCCCGGTGAACTTCCTCTCGGACGACCTCAGCGAGCGACAGTGAGGTCGGCCGATCCGCAGTGGGGAGTATCTTGCGGAGTTCTTCCCGGACGACTTCACGGACGATCTCCCGAAAGCTGTCGACACCGCTGGTGTTCAGGTCGAGAAGGAAGCAGCGGCAGATGGAGCAGCAGGCGCGCCGGCGATTCGGTGGTAGTGGCTTTCTCGGGCTGTCAGGGCGCGCTCGATATTGGTGGCTTCGGTAACAAAACCATTGACAGTCGTCGGGGGATTGCGTACCAGTCCTCCGAAAATTTCACCCTTCACCCCACGCATGAGAGCGCGAAGTTTCTTCTCCTCGGTGGCTTCCGGATCGGCCCGGGCACTTAGACGCAGGACATCTTCGACAAAGCTGGTCACGCTTTCGGTGGGGCCCTGCACCCTTGTTCGAAGAAGGTCCTCCGCTCGCTGCCGACGGTGGTAGTTGATGAACGTCCGCTTCAGTTCGGCGGCGCATGGCTCCCACGAAGTAAAGGAGGCTTCGTGGTTTTCAAACCAGTGCCTCGCGGTGCCTTCCAGCGCGAAGTAGAGGTTCTGGAGGCGGTGCTCATCCGTCCATCCGTTGTGGCGGGCTACACGTTCATAATGATGCAGCCAGTCCTCTACGTCTTCGTGAGCTTCACCGTGGAAGGGCGTCGGAGTCCGTGGTGTGACGGGCAGGTAAATGATGTTAGAAGCGGCCGGGGTCTGCGACTGCTGGTCGTCCATTGTCGGCCTCGTTGGCTGCCTGGTCCTGGGTGGCAGAAGTCCGAATTCCGGGGGTAGGCCTTGGGTGCGACGACTGAACCGGGCCTCGATCGTGGTCTTCGTCGGGTCCTCCGGAGCTTGGGTTCGGGCTTGTACTGCGGGAACTTGGAGGGTGCGCTTCACGGACATGCGGTACCCCGCACCTCCACCAAAATGTCACGAATGACAAGTGATGAGGCTGCGAATAACTGAATAAACTAAACGTTTAATGGGGCGAACTTGTGCCCAAAAATAAAAAGGAAACAGAAGATAACAACAGAGCGTCGCGGGCGTCGAAGTCGGCGAAGCAGCAGAGATCGAACGCTGAGGCGAAACTGACTCTGGCTCGCCACGCGAAGCCCCTTATGTACACGCGTGGGCTTCTGGAATAATCGGCGTAGAAGGTTCGGCGCGTAGAACATTCTGACCTCGAACAAGCAACACGGTTCTCGAATTTACCAGAACATTACATTGCAGGTATCAACAAAATACGCGTCGCCGCGGCCAGGAATCGAACCCTGGCCTTCCGCGTGGAAGGCAAGCGCGATAACCGTTAGGCCACGCGCGCGCTTTTTTTTTTTCTTTATTGCCTGAATAAGTTATACAAAGCACACAGTTCGAAGACATACTGACATTCGGGAAGGAATAATAACATACATTTCAATACCTATAGAGCCCGGCTTCGGCTTACCACACTGATCTTAAAGAAACAAGGCCTTCTAATACTGGCAGCCAATCTGGAGTTTCTCCGAAAAAGGAATACATTTTTAAAAGTTGGTTTATGCTCTGAGTAAAATAATGACACGCCGGTCGCATATCGATATCGGCATGTCGCACAGCCATGCGGCTCTTCCATAAACTGTGGAGGCCGATGACCATGATGAGGTCATACGGAACGGAATCGGTTTTTTCAACAGGGAGGTAGCGTATCCCATGTGCAGTTAACGGGAGTTCTTTTTTCAAAGTACGTTGCAGGACGTCCCAATAGAACACAGCGTCCCAACAGTCCAAGAACACGTGTTCAATGGACTCGGGTTGCTTGCATAGTAGGCAATTGACCGTCCAGGGTACAAAGATATCCTTCTCCTCGAGCCACGTCTTGACCGGGAGCGTCCCGGCATGTAAATTAAAAAAGAAAGTTTTCATGTTCGGTGGGATCAACATTTTCTTTACACGGCAAAGGACATCCTGTCCTGGGAGGGAGCTGTATAACGCTCGGTACAGTGGTGGCGAAAAGGACAATTCAACTAAATCTTTTGTTAGACGTTTTCGTGAGACGCTTGACAGATACTCTAAAGAGAAGCGCACGGCTAAAAATCTATAAGCTCCAGCCACCTCTTTTAAGTAGGCACTTAGAGGCCCAGATTCACCGTCACAAGTCGAAACAACAAAATCAGGCAGGGCGCCGCACAAATGCACTTGAATCACAGTGCGTAAAAAGGGATCAATTTGATCGCGCAGAAAAAGGAAACGATTGACAACCTGGCGAATAAAGAGATGACATAAGGATAGACCACCATAACGAACGCGCCGAAACAAGTTTGTTCGGCTAGTGCGCTCCCAGGTAGAGGCCCAAACAAATACCGCGAACACTCGATGGATCTTTTGAATGCAAAAGCGAGAGCAGCTCAGTACCTGAAGAAGGTACCAAAGCTTGGCGACAAAAAATAAATTGCACACTGTAGCCCGAGCAAAAATTGACAAATGCCGGCCTCCCCAGTTCATCGCCTTCTCACGTAACTTTGCTGTCTCTTCTGGCCAAAGAAGATTACCGTTTCGATAGTGTTCCAAGGGTACACCCAAGTAACGGGTCGGAATAGTCGACCATTCAATATTAGCAAACACTTTGGGCTGGGAGATCCATTCACCATGCCAAAAACCGGAACACTTCGCCCAATTTACGGCACACCCGGTTACAGAACAAAAGGTTTTAGTAATCTGTACAACTCTCTTGACACTCTCAACATCGGTGCAAAAGATTGCGATGTCATCAGCATAGGCGAGTATGCGAACTTCACATGTGTTTAACACAAATCCCCGCACATAACGGTCATGGATAATACTGAGACAAAAGGGTTCGATATATAGTGCAAATAGTAATGGGGAGAGGGGACATCCTTGTCGGACAGACGACCTCACAGGTATTCGTTCGGTGACACGCTTATTCAAAATCAGACTTGTCGTACAAGCGCGGTAGGCCATTCGCACGCCATCAAAAATAATTGACCCCACATCAATATGCTCCAAAATTTTGAAAAGTACATCATGGGATACACGATCGAATGCTTTTTCTAAATCTACCTGCATCATCGCTACTTTTCGTAACTCGGCGTCACAGCACTCAAGAATAGTGCGCGCTACATGAACGTTAGACATGATGGTGCGTCCTTTTATACCACACGTCTGGTGGGGCCCCACAATATTTACAATCACGCGTTGCAACCTACTGGCCAGAACTTTCATCAAAATTTTATAATCTACATTAGTGAGACTAATTGGGCGATAAGAAGTTACATTACGCAGTTTAACGGGGTCTTCACTCTTCGGAATCAAAACTGTGTGTGCATGCACAAATGAAGGGGGTAACATTTTCAGATCATAGGCTTCAAGAAAAACATCTAGTAAAATGGGGGAAAGTTCGTCCTTAAACTTCTTGTAAAAAAGCGCAGTCAGCCCATCTGGGCCCGGTGACTTATTGGGTTTCAGTTCGTCTATCGCTCGGGTTATCTCCAAAAGACTAATCGGCTCCTCTAGGAAGGACTTGTCCTCGCCACTGACGGTCGGCATTGATGATAAGAAAACATCTCCTAATCGATTAATCTGGGAGGCGTGGTCACTAAACAATGCAGTATAATGCTCGACGAACGCCTTTTCGATAACGCTAACGTCTCTTGAAACAGCTCCGTGATATTCAATTTCTGAGACGTCTTTATTGCACGCATATGTTTTTTCCGCCGCGACCATCCTTTTAGTC
>JAZHYW010030921.1:0-97732 GCA_037355805.1 Ixodes ricinus | reverse complement strand
AAAATTAAAAAAACAGCTTGCAGACATTGTTTGAAGCGCCTTTCTTTCCTTTTCGCTTTTATCATAAAAAAATGTGTCTGCAGGCCAGTTATGCCGGGTGTTTCGGCGAAAGCTTTTAAAAAAGACCCTAAAATTAGGTGGCTTATATAAAAAAAAAAAAAACATTCCGTCAACAGAGCCAGCCGTGGTGTACATCCGGGATTTGAAGAAACGTACTAATTAGTTGAATAATTCACTAAAACTTACTCAATTCACTCTTTCAATTAGACACTCTAATGAGGAACTTCCTAAGCATCATCGCAAACCACTAAATCGACTCATGTTATAACGATATAAGACAAAAACAGAATTTCACATTCAAAATCAGCAGAACCCATCCTTTGGGAATGATTATCTACGTTAATGCGAATAGCATCAAACGGTGCGGAGTTATGCGCGTTCGTCAGGTGGCCGGCACACTCTAGATACGCCAGCCCACTCTTGAGGCGATTCTAAATTTGTTGACACTTTCACAGCCCTGCGCACGATCTCCGCAGCCCAGCACGTGCGTTTGTGTCACTTAGGAAGGCGAGCAAAGCACGCGCCATACGCACAAACACTCAAAATGGTACCGACCAGACTTTCTGGCGTCTCAGCTGTCTCAACTAGGGTGCCTTCATGTGCGCTTTGCTTAGGTGGAGTCATCCGGCCATTTTGTCCCACACTTTTATTTTCCTTTTTTGTTCAGAAGCGCGTGAAAGAGCGTGTCCCTGCACGCGTCTGTGGCGCTGACTGTGCTATGGCGACATTTTGTTTTCGTCGATTTCTTTGTATTTTCCCCGTGAGCGCGTGCTGTCGGCATCGGGTACTACAAAGGGTGGCATCACACGTAACATACAGACACGCGCAGGCACCACCGCAAACACCAACGAAGGACATTGAGGCACCCTAGTCTCAACCAACGGTACTAAACGGTTGTTTACATCTTTACCATAGACGCTTACAGCGCTGTCACAGCTACCGGTGCGCGCATGTCCCATGCACGAGGGCTCATTCCGCTCCGTGAGGCTGAGCACGGCCGCTACATCACCCTCTCCCGAGCGCGGGAGAGGGTGAGCTAGCGGCCGTGCTCAGCCTCACGAGAGCGGAATGAGCCCTCGTGCATGGAACGCGCGCGCACCGGTAGCTGTGACAGCGCTGTAAAGCGCGTCCTATGGTAAAGATATAAACAACCGTTTAGAGTGCGTTGAATGACTGCCTTCATAGCTCTGTGGTTAGCGCGTCTGGCCTGCTGATCAAAGGGTCAACGGTTCGAATCCCAGCCGGCGCCGGTCTTTTTTATTTATTTATCGACCCGCGGCGTAAGAGGGTTAGATAGCCAGATAGATAGATAGATAGATAGATACATACGCGAAAAGTGCGTGAAGTATCCAAAGAATGCTATTCGGTATTGTGCATGAACAAACGCTTAACTTGGTCGCATTTCTAGGTGTTGGTTTCCTATCGCAGCGCATGCGAGAACCACAGGCGCCCTCACTTCCTGGTGGCAGAGCCGCGAAGCTGCCGCCTCGCCTCCCTCGTATAGGATGGAAGGAACTATATATGGCGCATGCAAGTTGCGTTTCCTAAGCGGCAAGTTCGCTTTCCGTATGAAAAAGAAAAACAGTTGTTTGAGTAGATATCGATGATGCTTAGCAAGTCTGTCATTGGAACCGTAAGTTTATTATAATGAATTCAACAGAGAAGTACTAAACGTTAGTTCAAAAATGTGCGTAATTAGAATGTCCTTTTTTACAATCCTTTTCACTCGCCATAGCTGGCAGTTCGTTCATAGAAAGGTTTATTTTTGTTTCTTTTTTCAACCGCCGCATTTTGAGGGATTTTTAAAAGACTTCACTGAAAAAAAGAAAAGAAGAAAACATGAATGGAGCAAAAACGTTTGGAACATGTGTCCGGAAGCCTGCAGCGAACACCTTGACTTTTTTTTTTATGTATGAGGAGCCTGGCTGGAGCATGAAGGTGAAGTTCGCCCACCGAATCGTTTCTTATTTATATAATAATATTATTACATGCCATACGGGTATCGCGAGAAAAGTGACATTTTTAGAAATTGAAACTTTAATTATTCTTCTACATTTCATTTTTATATATTTTCGTCACCCCTATGCGGCACATTGATAGGGAAAAGGAAAGGGGGGTTATAAAGTCACGCTTGATATTACAAAAATAAAAGAAGAAAATGACCACCATGAAAGAATTGCACAAAAGTATGAATTGTACAAAATGAGTTCATCGTATAATTTGCTCAAGATAGGCCCACAGGCATATAATGTATTACTTAGTGTAATAGCGGTAAATTAATTAAGGCAGAACAAACGTTAAGTCTTTGGGAGTAGGTATGTGGCTAGAACATATACTTTAAGAAAGCCTTTAAAACGGTGCAACATTCTGAATTCAATCTAGAGAGTTGAAATTTAAGTCTCAGGAATTACAGTGTCAGACTGTAACTTTGAAGGGTTCCGAAGAAAATCCTTTAAAAAAGAATCGGCGAATCATCTCGCAATCTCGCGCTTACCAGCGTGCGCTGGTAAGCGCCTTCTCAGAACCAACTTTTTAAAACAAACCGCGAATTAGCTCGCGATATTGCGCAACTTGCCGTGCGCTGATTTGCCGAACCATTTAAAGGTGTTTATTTCTGAAGACCTTTAACGCTCCCGTCCGACGGCGGAATAAAATTCTATCAAAATATAGCTTTATTTTAGTATTAGCTTTTAATGTACAAGGCACCTGGACAATCCACATCTTGCTAAAATGATTATTGCAACCTCTAGGAGACTAGTGCTATCTCAGATTACTGTGGTCCTTGCCACCAAGTGCATCTTCTATGGTGTCTATAACATTCATACAGAGCAATTAGAAAACACTTCAGCAAGGCAGAAATACAGCTATTTACATGAGCACTAGTTTTAGTCAGTTTGATGAAAAGCGGAAAAGCAATAAGAAACCAAAAGCCATACACTGGCACGCCAGCAATAAATATTGGGTTAAACTGACTGTGGTAAGAAAAACAAAAACGAAATAAACAAAAAAAAAAAGATACGAATGCTGTTTATTGCTTTTAATCCTGCAATATATTTGGAATACCTACAAATTTATGAAAGCAATATATGTCTCCCAAGTATATAAAAACATTCAGCCGTATTGATAACCTTATTCATCTGCACACTTTTCTGTATACTGCTATCAAATATTGAAACCAGATCAATCTTATATATATGAAGCTTGGTTGAGAAAGCTTTAAATATATGACTTTTCTATTAATATCTTATGACCAAAAATGTTAGGGCAAGAAGAGCTCAGTCTTTTTGGTTTTGTGGGGCACGCCGCGTCCACAGCCTCGTAGATGAAGTAAATAAAAAGAGGGCACACGCAGCAGAAAAAATCGCGTTGTACGAGCCTCGTGAAGCTAAAGGTTAAAGACAAAAAACACTAATCCTTTTTTTTTCTTTTTTTTTTGTCTCCAGCAATAATTTTTTGTGTTAGGACTTTTGTCCTTTTCACGTAGTTTGCAAGGATGATATGTCAAAGCAGAATCAGTATTTATATCTTCGAGGAATCACTCCAGCTTAAAAAAATGGAGAAATATGTCCCAATCACCCGTAAGTTGCCAATAGTACGATAATCACATCTGTGTGCCCTGCAGTGACTAGATCTCGTGACGTCAGTAATTCTTGATCAAATTTATATTTTCGCGCATTTGATCATATTGCAGGCTCAATAACGAAACCAAACGCGCTCGAAAAAGTTCGCGGATACCAGCTGGGTGATTTCAGATAAGATCAACCAAAGGGTGGCTGGTCGACATTTTTAAATCTACTGATGTTTCTATATGCTACTGTCAGGTGTCTCTTATAAACAAATCCAAACTTAGGTTTTGACGAGAAAAAATATTTTGGGACAGGAAAAGTCGTAAGACGCATAAAGAGGCGGACAGTAGCATTAACGCGCACTGATGGAGGGGGCAAGTTTAGAGTGAATAACTAAAACGATAACCTTAGGATAATTTAATACCTTTAGACGCAAACTGTAGCCAAATTTGGAGGCCTTTGTCTCATGAAATAATTTAATCAATAATATATAATTTGCAGATAGTATTCTACTTATATTTGGCTATTATTTAAAAAGATAGGAGATCTGAGTGATACGATTGTTGGGTTATATTTAGGCAAACATGGGGAAAAATTAAAACAACGAACAATTCCGATGCAAATTAAAAAAACACCACCTTCGATTTTTTTTTAATTTGGGTATTCTGTTATACTTTATTTCAGCATTCATTTCTATTAAAAACAAGTTGCATTATTTTATTGAGAAAAAGAAAAAATCCCCAAAGTAGGGTCCTTTTTCAAAGCGTACACTTAGCAGTGCCCTCATACAAGAAGTGACTCTGAGTTCCAGTTCTGCATGAAAATAACACACATCTTTTATATATTTTTATTCAAATCAGGCCATTGATAACTATAGAAATCGTTCACACACTAAAATTGAGGAGGAACTACTAGTGTACAACAAAGAGCTATTATATTACGAACTAGTGATCCCAGAAAATGTCCCGAAGCCATCGGCCACTAGGAATTTTTCTTACTTTATTTTCCTATGGCACTATATCTCCTCTTTCTTATTCTCTATCTCTTTCTCTCTCTCTTTATATATATTCCTGGCTTATATCTAATATAAAAACATGTTCAAGCATTCCCTTCCTGCGTGATTGCGTTCTGTGGCTAGCAACGATCATTTCCTCGCGAAGATAGCGATTATGGCGCAATAGTTGACGGAAGTAGCAGGCGACACTCGTCGCTAGTTCTGGCAAAACGGCCGATACAATCTTTTTCCGCATTTCCCCGCTCGCTGTCAAGGAGGAGGGGAGAGGGGTTCGCTTCAACCAGCAAAATATGAACCGCCGGTGCCTGTTTAGTGGGCAGTCGTTCCTATCGCCATCCCACTCGCTGGCTTCGCGGGCAATAATATCAGGCACAAAGAGGCTCACCGACAGAGAGCAGAACCCCCAAATACTCGATCCCCGCCTAAATACAATAGAGCGTAAGCACTGTCGCTATGTTAACCTAGGAAAGGCTAACATGGCGACAGGCTACGTTTTTAAATAAGGAAAAGCATGGCGTGTGGTATGAGTTGGATCCTTACATGAGGTGCAAGGTGAGCCCTGAGAATTTGTCTGCTGCCCCAGAGTACTTCACGAAAGACGAGCTACGATGTTCGCGCCAAGGTTCCAACCAGAAGGACGTGATCCCTGTCATGCTCGACGGGGAGAAAACATTCGTGCCAAAGCGCTTCCTGACACGCAAAATCCGAAAGGCCTTTCGTGTATACAAGGACAAGCATTCTGATTCCGACGTTGGGCTAAAGAAATTTCATCCTCGCGCCCTAGATGAGTCAAATGTATTCCACACCAGGAAGCGTGCGTTTGTGTGCGCTGCACCAATTATTACCTTTGTATGTGCCGCTGTAGGTAACGTTACAGGCTCAACATTCAACACTGATGAAATGAACTCAGCATTTCTGTGCGACCCACTAACAAGTCTGTCTTTAAGGAGACTGTAATCACTGCCCAAAAGCCAGTCTCTTACACTCGAGGAACATTATATCCCAGAGGATAAAGAGATTGTGCTTTCAACATATAAAGTCCGGCGACCTTGTGAAAAACATTTCTTTGAATTTTGAGATTTTCTTAAAAGCAGTTCGAGTAACGGTTGGAAGTTGGATATTTCACAACCATATCCGACAAACGCAAGATTGAGCTGATCTACGATGAAAAGCAGCTGCATGTCAACGCGGGAGCATTGTCCTTCCTTTTGACTTTGCTGAAAACTGGACCGTCGTCCTTCCTGTCAAAGTTAAAGCATACCACTAAAGCAAAAAATGTTACGGCATTTGCACGTGTATATTGACGACTAGAAAATCTACAAACAGCGTTGCTATCACCAGTGAGGACCTATGTGACGACGTCGCTCTCACGCGCTTGGCTGTAGAAAAGTGAAAGAGTGGGTTGAAGACAACCTTGCGGTATACTCACACGTGACGTACGTAAGTGACGGGGTCGCCGGTCATTTTAAGAATCGCTACCAGCTTCTACCAGTTTGCACAGAATGATTGTACACAGTCCCAGTGGTTATTTTCTGCTTCTGGACATGGGAAAATACATGCGACGGAGTTGGCTTGACTCGTGAAGCACCACGCCACGCTGAACAACCTGACACAACATTCAATGGCAGCAATTCAGGCGTCAAGACAATGGTGAACGTTCCATATGGAGAAACTGGTGCATCTTGCGTATTGACGAAAATAAGCTTCCACGATATCGTCAAAAAAAGAGTGGCTGACGATCCGCGCCTTTTCCGGCATTCTGTCTTGGCACGCGTGGCGGCTGTGCAAGTCATCAAAAGGGAACTGGTGACATATATGTAGCACGGACAGTCGGATCTGGTTAGAAGAAACTGCATTAAGTGGAGTACATCGTGGAAAGCCTTAGTGTAAGCGCCGAATTCGATTCCCTAAGGACTGCTCATTTTGAATGCAGGGTTATCTTATATCAGCGTTTTCTTCGTCGTGGTATTTAACCAACTATTGTACTTTGGTGATAGCTTATAATCTTTATCTGATCACCTACTGAGAATCAGGAAACGTTATCCTCGCGCAGGATAAAATATCTCGGCTTGTCAGGAATCCATTCGTACACCGAGAGTATCGAGCTTCTATGATTCAAGGCGCGGTGGCACCGCTCACCCGAAATGGTTTGTCCCGGAAATATAGTAACTAAACTAAACAATTTTGTATTCTATCTTTATTTTTGTGAGTGAAGTAAAGTTGTTTCTTTTATTTTAAACATAAATTATACCTGAAAGTAAAACTTCACACTGCATCATCTTTTCTCAAATCACTAGTGTCCAAATATGATACTTGTTTGTACGTTGTAAAATGCTGTATATAGTTTCTCCTGACTTCTAGTATGTGACCGATTGTCGAAGGTCAGGACCATATTGAATAAAATGTACGAAAGATGTGCCACATCATGAACGAACTTCAGTCACTATCGTAAAGACCTGACGCGCTAGTTTCACGAAACTGGAAGCTGCAGAGTGCCTCCATCACGATGTGGTACTGCGGCGCGCAGGTTGCAACCCAGCTCGCAGTGTACCCGCACCAGGTGTGGGCCGCAGAATAGCGCGAGACCGAATTCACGTGAAGTGAAGCGTCTGCGCATGCGCGAGTGCCGTCGACAGCGCCACCACAGCTGCGTGACGTCAGGGCCGCGTGTTGGTCTATATGGCGCAGAGTGCAGGCTCGTCTACAGCCGGACACCAGACAGCCCACTGTACCAGATTACCACTGCGGCGGACTGATTTCCATATAAAACGTACACACAACAATTTGTTGCAGGCTTTGAAAAAGGACCCACTTTAGGAGTTGTTTCTTCTTTTTCGATAAAATAATCAATCATTTTTTAATAGAAATAAATGCCGAAATAGAGTACGACGGGGTAGCCAAATTGAAAGAAAACATCGAAGGTGGTGTGTTTTTTAAATTTGCATCGGAATTTTTCGTTGTTTGATTTTTCCCATGTTTGCCTAAATATATCCCAACTATCGTGTCACTCAAATACCTTATTTATTTTTTAAATATTATCCATATAAGTAAAAAGATACCTGCAAAATATATGATAATTAATAAATTATTTCATGAGATACAGGCTCCAAATTTTGCCTTTTATCGTCCAAGCAGGCATGTTTGACAATCTTTGGAAACATAAATAAAATATAAATAAATATTATTACTTTATATTACAAGCAAGCTGTCCATAGTTTGGTTTTAAAAAATATTATAATTCTTTTAACTTTATTCTTTTAGTTACTCACTTTGAAACTTGCCCCTCAATTAGTGGCGTTAATGCTGAGAATCCACCTCTTCATGCCTGCATGACTTTTCCGGTCCCCAATATATTTTTTTGGTCAAAACTAAGTGTGGATTCGTTTATACCAGACACGAGACAATGGCATCTAAAAACATCAGTTGATTTAAAAATGTGTGACCAGCCACCCTTTAGCTGATCTTATCTAAACTCACCCTGCTATGTCACGCTGCATTTTCAAAACTAATGGCTAATTTAAAAAAAAATAAAGAACATATTTGGAGGTAAAAGCTTACTTAGCTTAACTTCTTTATTTTTTTAACTCTTGAGAGCAATATATAGCAAATCGTCATGCTTCATTGTGTTTCAAAATTCGATTTTCGATGTTGAGGCCTGTGAAAGAGACTCACTCATCGTATCTAATATTATCTTCGTGTTCTCTTCCTGAAAGTCCTCATAATCTCTAAGAGCGACTGAAGCGTTTTGCCTCAAATACATCTAAAACAGGACAAAAAGGAACCTTATATTCAAAATTAATTCTAATAAACGTCGCTACATCCCAGAACAAGCGCATCACAGTGTTGCATCGCGCCCAAATTAGCCGAGTGCCTTCCAATCAATCTCCCTCCACCGTACATTCCCTCTACCGAAACAAGCCAACAAAATTGCTCAGAAGCATTAACTCTCCCGAAAAGGGACGCTCAAATTTAGTCGAAAAGTTAGGAAGTGAACAAGTTTGAAAGCCGGAGGCACCGACGGCTTGTTTTGAAATCCGCTCGTGGTGGAGGAACGCACCGACGCCAACCTTCTTCAAGGGGTCGTCGCAGACTCGCGCATACGCGACTCGCGCGCCGCTGGGGAATACATTCATGCGGGGAGCACGGGGATTCTCTCTTTACCCTCCACACCCCCTGTCTACCTCTCACCCCTTACCTGCACATTGCCTCCGGTTTGTACTTCGTTTACCCCTAGGCTGGCAACGCGCCCTCCGGACCAATCGACAGCTTCCTTTCACCACCTGACCCCTTCCCCCTGTTCTTGGGTATTTGCTGCTGTGTCGTAATCACGTGACGAAAGATCGACGTATCACTGGTCCAACGATCAACTGACTTCCAGCGCTTGGTCCAGGTTTCTATATTGAGGGTGAAAATAAACCCTTCCACTGAGAAAAACGAGAAGCAGACGTCCCGGCTATGCTGCGTTAATTCCTACGCTAACAATGCAGTGTACGTGCCCATGGGACCAGCCACACATGGATCCTTCACCATGTGATCACGCTCTCGCTGGCGCCCTTGCACAAAGATGTGCGATCATGTGATATCATGCGATGAAAGCGGTGGCGGCTCACTGGTCCGGAGCAGCTCGTAGCTCCCACTGAGCTGTCAACTTGGGGGTGAACGAGTTGTATCACCTGAAAAGGGTTCATGAACTTTGGAGAATTGTTCGCAGGGCTGCGGAAAAAGGAGGAGAGGGGGGAATATAGAGAGGCGAGGAATGAGAAAATTTTCTGGTTTTGTGCTCCAAACCCCCGACGTTTTCAAACTCGGTTGAAATGGCAAGGAAAAAGCAGAGAGCTCCGTTGCATTCTTGCGCGCGGACAAACGACGTTCCGTAATTAGCGTTAGTGAGTCTTTTCTCCTGGGAAATGAATGACGAGCTTTTGCCGGGAGTTTGGGCTCGGGCTTGTTTTCTATATCTTTCTGTAGTGGAGAGCGGGTTTCATCCGCAAAGCGGAAAAACGCGAGGCTGCAGCGGAAATTGGTGTTTCGGAGGGGGGCAACTTAAAGGAAGCTTATAGGTTCGGCTCTCAATGCCCTTTCAAACGCACTTAAGGACTGGTGAGTCATAGCCGGATTTTACTTTTCTTTTTCTTTTTCGCGGGTTGCTTCTCTTTCCTTTCTTTTTCCAACGTTGTTCTGGATATGTTAAGCGGGACTCACCCGCTCGTCAATCAATCGGCATACTTCGCTACACAAAACAGAGTTTCAGTAATGCACCAGCGTATTGACTCTTTTTGTAGTTTATTCTGAGCGATGTAATGAAGTTCGGACGACTCCTGAATGTCTCGCCTGAGAGCTCTGGTAGATTTTTTATAAAATAAAGAATTATGACCATTTTGACTCCCATGAATTTTCCGCTACAATTCTAACCCTTCAATATTCCGCCAAATTTAGCGGGAAAATTGAATGGTGTATAGGGCAGGTGACATCAGGTCAGATGACGTTAAATTTAAAGCCAAATTTAGCTGGAAAACCTGACTGGTAACTAGGGGAGGTGACGTCAATTTTCCTGCTAACTTTAGCATGGGAACAAAATGTGTTTATAGCTCGCGTAACATCAAGTCACTTGACACAACGTTTTTATTTTATTTTTTATTTTTTGCCAGATGTAGTGGGGAAATTAAATTGGTGTACATACCACGTCACGTTCAGGTCCTCCGTGATTCAAGAGAAGTCACGTTACCCGACGTCACCTTACTTGTACTTGAGAGATACGTCAGTTCCATTACGTACCTTCCGTGGCAAAGTTTTTTGTGATATCCACTGCAACTTTCAACCACCTTTCAAGCAAAAAAATAACAATAATATTTCTAAGTAAAAAATCAAAACAAAGAAAAATGAATCCTTAGCAATTGTTTTTACTCGTCTTCATTTTCTAATCTTCGAGCTCTAGGAATACCAGTCGAGCCCATATGGAGAGGTGCAGTGTTTATGCGGGAAACCCTCATCTGGGATTTTAATACGATAAACCAAGTCAAGTATATAAATTATTTTGCTGGAATCTTTGACTGAATAGACTGTGATGTGATATCCACAGCGCCATCTAGTGGGGCGCCGAAGAACATGCTCCGTCTCACGAGTTGGCTTCGGCAATGACAAAGGCCAGGGCGCGAACGCGTAGTTCAGAAGAATACTTCGCTCGTACAAGCACCCGCGCAGAAAAGGGGTTTTCGAAAACGAGGTGCCCGTGCACGTGCCTCTGCGTGCATTCAAAGCGAAATTTCGAGCAGAAGTGTACGTCCGCCATGTTGGTTGCGGCAAGAAATCAGCGACCCGGTGGGGGGGGGGGGGTGGCGGAGATGGGAACGTACATTCTGCAAGAAGAGAGTAAAACAATACTGACCCCTATAGCTTGCAGGTGTGGGTGAAGATCGGCGGCGGTGGGCAGCAGGGCTCGACTGCTACCGGCAACGCTACAAAATACACAAACAGCAGAGGAATCTCGACGCAAAAAAGATGGCGGCGCACACAGTGTTGCCAGACATTCAACTAATCTTCGCATATGGTTTATTGCTTCTTACCTAAATGATTTGTGTGTGCTCGAATACGCCAAACGTTGTACCCCTAAGAATCTTCGTGGAAAACGAATGATATGATTTAATTGCGGTCGGAGGTTGCCCTTGAAAGAAAGCAGAAACATTGTCTGTTTTCTGTTTCTCTACATAAAAGCAGAGACGCATAAAAATAGTATAAATATTTATGTATCCGATGAGCATTGTAACAGGGAAGCGGCGTGCTGCAATAAGCGTGTGCAGTGATCGATCAAAAAAAATAAAACCCGGCTTTTCAGCCCGTAAATAAGAAACTTCGTGTTGCGAAAAGTTTATAGTTCGTGAGAATGTGACACAAGGCGGTAGTTATAAAATGCGAATGCTTTGAACGCATAAAGCTACTTGTATACAAAAAAAATACTTAAGAAAAACAAAATTTCACCATTACCTAATATCCACCTGGCCTAATATTCATGAAAAATAAATTTCAGATTGTGGGCGCCTGCAAAACCAATTTCTGAACAAAAGAAATTAAGCTGTCAGCAAGACATTGAACAAAATCCTCTTTCTTACTACCACGCTTCTTCACTTAAAATAAATGCTAGAGTCAACCACCTTTTAAAATTTTCGCTTGATGAATAAAATACTTAGGTGATCGTCGGCTCACTATAAATATTTTGATTTACTTTCGTATTTTTATCCATTTAACTTCATGTTCTCCACTTTCCCGTTTTATCTTCACCGCTAGCTTCACATTCTCACGGACTTCGAGATTTCTGCGACGCGTAGTTTATTTATTCGGACCGGAAAACTGGGTTTCATTTTCTTGATCCGAGCCCGGTTCCATCTTCTTTCAAATAATACTCAACTCATAAAACAAAAACATTAATGCTTGGATTCATTACGTACGGCGCAAAACTGACTTTACACGAAAAACTCAATGTCACACGGCAAATGTGAACTGAGCTACCAAACGGTACAAACCCCAAAGCGCGAGTGACGCACAGCAACCATTTGCGAAGAACTGCGTGGCCTGCATTAAACGCAGCTGCTTTAAGCCCGGGGAGCATAGAATATGCGGAACACTAATTGCCACCTCGTAGGACCACCTCGCAAAAATTCACATTGCGCGACTTGAGTTAACATATGACGGGTCCCGTGACGTAAATTACCCGCAATTTGGCCGTGAAACTGATGTCAGTGACATCACTTTACCTGCTCAAGTCAGCTCGAACATGGACGTTACGGTTCTTCCCGACGACTCTTCGTGCCGGTTTTCTCCTGGAATTTGGCTGATAAGGCACATTTTGTGTTGAAACCTCCTACGAGACACTGGCACAAAAATCGTATTCACTTTCACGTAAACGCGGAAAAAACACACAAGAACCTGGTTCAGTTACGGCGTAGTAATCTACGAGCATGTCTTCGAAAAGTACTCTTAACGTTTGTTTTACCGCAAATATAAACTGCGCATCGCCGTACGCTCAGAATCTACCAAAATGTAACGCCAGCGGGCGAAAGCTGACGCCATGGTCCCGGAACTAACAGCTGTCATATTGGAAAGTTTTATGTAGTTATCTTAATGTTTTGTTGGGAAAGTACGGCCCATTTCCTTGTGGTTGACGCCATTCATATTCACGTATTCAAAGGCTTCGTCGACCAGCATTGTTCTAATACCAATGTAAAATGTCACTTATTACTTTTGAATAAGATAATGGTTAGTTTGAAACCTTAATATCTGGTCCGGACCCTAGCGCTACATTTGAGTGGAGACTGAGCATTCGGCACTGCAAAGTTTGTTTGCTGCGAAACGAGCACTGGAAACTTTCTTTGGGGCCTAACTTGCTTTTTCACTCGCGGAACTAAAAGAAAACATCGATGCAGTGTGGCAAGTCAATGAACTCGGGTCTTGTTGAGCGTTAGACAAGAGCCAGTGCATGGGGTAGGATGCCAGTGTTTATTTGAATATTGTGTTACTCATCCGCAGATAGCAAGCATTCGTGGTAAAAGGCATTAAACATGTTCACGCCTGGACTTCGGCGCACCATGTACGCGTTTGAAAAAGATTTGCTGCTATGATCACCGAGTGGGTGAGAATGGCAGACCGCGTCTTTTGGAACACCTGGCCTCAGGCATGCACTCGTTGACTTTTCGCTGTGTTTTTACCTACGCGTGCGCACTCGAGGCTCTGGAGGCGGAAATATGTGAAATGCCCGACGCTTCCTTCGCATCCAGTCATTAGGGAGTTTTCGTAGATCGTCAGCTGCACCGTCCCGCACGCTAATGGCACTCACGTCGAGGCCATTCAGAGGCTGCTTCGTTGCGGAGGGCCGGAGGAAACGCGGTCTACGAAAACTCCCTTGGTTCCGCGTTCTACCGTGTTCGACGAATGCAATGAGACAGAGTACATTTCGTCTCCACTGCACCGTTCGAACGGTGATGAAGCGCTGAACGGTGACGTCCAGCGTTTTATCGTTCGCGTTCGAACGCGTTTCACGACTCCAGTGGAGACAAAGGCAGCTAGCGTTAGGCTTACCGCGCGGGGACATTGCGGTCGTCTCCTCCTCTATTTCAGTTTCTGCACGCGCGTATGAATGAAGAACTCCCGGCACATGATGTGGCCGAAAGCTTGTTTAAACCTAGATTAAACGTCCGAAATAGTTACTTGGTTTTCTTCGCGCTGTTTCCTTCACGCGGAGTTCTCTTCCTTCGTAAAACCTTGTTTTCCCCTTCGAAGCCTAAAACACCCTTATATTACACTTCTAAATTAAACGTGTATGTGATGTTCTGTACGCCTTCTCTTAAGACATTTTCCGTTTTCAACCACGTAATTGAATTCTCCGGTAGGTTTTTGTTGAATTCAGCCACTGAGTTCCAAAACAAAATAGTAACAATCCATTTGCATTTGAATTTTTCTTCGTCGCTAGTAATACCTGGCTCAAAAATTGACTTTGGTAACGCATAAGGAATTGTATATTACATAGCTTGAATCACTGTCTTAATACCCTCCCTCCCCCCCCTTTTCTTTTTGTTTTGATTGTCGCTTTTTTATTTTTTAGTCGGTACCCTTAATTTGGAATACCAATTTTTCATAACCAAAAAAAAAGAAAAGCTAAGAACACGCCGAGTGGACAATGCTAGCTGGTTGTAATTTCAGTTTAATATTTCAGAAAAAGCGTTTTTGCGAAGTTCAGAGACTTTCATTATAAAAACTCATTCTTTCGGAGTGCCGTCGAGAAAATATTCACATTTCAAAACACGTTTACCAGTTTTTGTTCCCAGAAGAACCAAAATACTGTGAAAAGAAAAAAAAAGTGAAATAATATCTTGTCGTTGCAGGGGTATATAATAGTTGCGAAATCTTGAACCTCGTCGCCTTACGGCGACCGTCAAAATCATCGCTTCTACGTAAACGTAAAAAAGAAGTAGGTACCGTAAGGCTCACTTCCATCTCAGTTGAGCGAGACAAAAATCGAGCTTTAATTAACATCCCCGTTGTAAATAAAAATAAATAATGATAAAAAATAACTTGTCGTGAACTCAGTTTTTGCGTAGATTTTTTCCTTCGGGTAATATAAACACTGGCGCTGAAAAAACGGATCGCCTTGTCTCGCACCTATTATTAACAGCTCTTTCGTCCTGATTCCCTCTCCGCCCTTCTTTTTAATCTCGCGCCCACAATGGACCGACCTCATTCCCGCCACGGAGCGGGCTTGTTCATTCGTCTTCATAACACCGGGGCGTATCAAACAACCCAGCACCATCCACCAAACCTCAAGTTTGACGCACAAAAACAGGTCCTTTCACAGATAACCCAGAAAGCTAGGGGCGGACAAAACAGAGAAACAGGAAAGTACATTTTTCGGGGGAAGAAATATGTTGGAGGAGACCTAGATCACTTCTCCCGGGTCTCACTATTACTACTCAGCCATTACTATTTATTCCTTTTTTTTTCCGGCGCATCTTTTATGACTAAAGTTATCGCACTCCTCCATGTTTGTCGGGACCCAAGCAAGGACTGGCGGCCCTAGCGCATGCGCGCTTTGGTGGTTTCGCTCGAGCGTCATCCGCCCGATCTAATGAAATTCTCGAAATGAATGGGACTCCCCGAGAGGAGGAGAGGCGCTAAGAGAGATTGAGAGAGAAGGAAAGACAAAACGGGGAAAGGAGGGAGAGCGGGCGCGTTTCACAAAACGTGCCAAGGAGAATGCGCGAAGGATGTCTTGAACACAATGCAGGGATTCCGGCGCTCGGAACCCTCGGACGAAGATGACGGGCGTGCAAGCCGTGGTGGGGAAGAGAAATCTGCCCCCCTCCCCCACTTCTTAAATTCACCGAGTTGGGCTCCCCAATTTCTCGTCGTGTTTTCCCTTTCCCACGTCCCACCCTTTCCCTTCATTAGGGAATAGGGAGAGGCCTTCCCCTCTCGTTCCATTCTGTACTCCGTTTCAGCTTACGATGGACCGCAGCGGAGCCAATCCAGCGCACAGAACATTTCACCTGACTTTGCGTAAACCGCGTCTTCACGAGCCACCCGAAAGTCACGTGAAACTCGAACGGCATTGAATTGGCTCCGATGGCTCGTAGTGTCGGCTGCAATCGTTTCCTTTTTCCCCGATCTGTCTAGACTAAAAGGGCTACAAATTCCTCCACCTCTTTCCCTTATCCTATATCCCCGAGACGGACGCTAGGAGCCAAGTTGGCCGATCTAATGCTCCCCGTTTGCCACGTGACTTCACCTTCCACGCGTCGCTCCGCCCGACCGTAAGGTCATGTGACACCCTCGGGGCTATGAATTTAATCTGGTGGACCGTAGCTCTTGTGGTTCGTCGTAGCCAATCGTAAGGTGGGATATGAAATAAATTTTCAACTTATTCCTTTTTAGCTTTCCTCCTTAACTCAAAAGCAAATTAGGAAGTCGCGTGGTCGTGACGTAGTGTTTCACCAAATACGATGACTCGAAACTTGCACCGTTTTTTCAAGTACACCAAGTATCCTGTCATTCGCAGCCATTGGCCACAAACGCGAATCCAATTTCTTTTCTGTTTTTTTTTTTTTTTTTTTACGAATTCCTTGACGGGCGCATAGGTTCAAGTGACACAGAATTCGTGTCCAATGCGTGAGCTGGGGTCTGCTGATGTGTTTTGGGTACCGTATATACGTCGCAGCGAAAAGGCGGAGAGATTTCGAAAGAACGGAGGTACGAAATAGTACGCTCTATTTAAGCCATTTCGTTTCCAAAAATCAGGCATTTTGACTTTCTACCTTCTTCCTTTTTGTCCACTCAACAATATGCGGTAAGCAAAATCCCAACCTAGAATCATTTATCCCAACCGAAAATGTATTTCACTGCCCCCTTAGCTGAGAATGCGGTGGAAACTAGGCGAAGTATTGACCGTCATACGTCTAACATTCGTTACGCAATCAAGCTCCCATTCATTCACACGCGCAGGGAGAGGGGTCAGGTGACGAAGACTAGTTGATTGGACAGGCGAGTGCGTCGCTTCCACAGCACGATCAGCTTAGGGTAGAACGGAGTATACTGATTCCCTTCCTCCCCTATTGTTCCTCTCGCTCTCTTTCCGGTTTCTCACCTGCCCTCGAATTCATTAGGATCCTCGTTTCTGAAAGGGACCTCTCGCATTTACGTACTATAGGGGCCTCGTTCCTTTGTCTGAGCTCTCCCGTGGCGTTGGGTTATGACGTGCAGAACCCGCGGCCGTGTTCTCTTGAAAGCGAGAACAACGCGCGGTAGGCTCAAGGTCATCGATGGACCGCGGGAAAGTTTGCTCTGAGGCGGAAGGCTTAGATGGCTGGTTGTTGTCTGAGCGGATTCGGCGCAGGCGATTAAGCTCGGGAATGGAGGTTCCAATTACGGTGGTTTAATTTTCTGGTCCAGGCTCCTCTATGTACTCACGGGGCGCCATTCTGCTGGACGCTGCTGTCAGCGGATGCCCAGAACTATAATCGCGGACAAGATTTCTTGGCATTTCGGAAGAAGTGAAGACTGCGCGTGTACAGCTTTGATCGACGGTCAAGGCGTGCGATTTCCAAGAAAAAATACCTCGATTGAAAGGAATGCGCAAGTATGCGTGTTGAATGTCCGTTTTACACACTCATAAAAAGTGTTCTTGGAAGGTGAGAAATAAGGAGCTAGTTCCGAGGATACGCTACAAACAAAACGAAGTGCTTCTTGTGAACTTGCTACGAAAAACGTCTAAAAATATGGCGCCGAATGAACCGTTTTTTGCTTCCAAAGCGACTTCCCGTCACTCCGTCTTTGCAAGCCTGTCGAGATTGCTTATGTGACCAGTCCTAGAAAGCGTGAATACTACACGGACAAAGAAGTTGGGTATTTAGCGAGGGCCTTCGGTTGTACGGTTTAACGTTTTAGAGGATATAAGGAGGTTTACGAGACTATCCAAAAATTGTGAACAGATCTCAGGCTTCTTGGTTCTTCTGACGTTTGCCTGGAGAATTGGTGGTTAAATGCTTCATCGTCGCTTCCAGCAGCCGTGTTGAGTTGGGTTTTGTTCAGTATTTTTATGAACCGGAAGTTCACTGGGACTTCAAAGACTGGAACACCGCCTTGTGGTGTTTACAAAGAAGGGGTCTATAGAGAGGGCTTTCCGCGGAGCTTGTGTTCCCATTGAAACTAGAACGAAGTGAATTCGCTCATTCTGAGCGTCGGCCGCAGCAATACACGCGCCCTGTTCAGTTACACATTTCCTTTAAACGCTTCCGATAGCAAGTGCGTCATGCGCGATGCACGAGCAACGACAAAGCGTGTTTTTTTTTTTTTATGAGTTGAAAATCTGGCAGTTGTGTTTTCTTTAACTCCAGAGCGGTCGAGTAGCGATAAACATAATTTTAGAAAACAGTAAAACGTAAAACGACTACTCCAGCATATAAATATAAAATCGGCTGCTGATGTAGGAAACCGTCAAAATACGTCACTTATTAAAAGCAAAATTTATAATCGCGAATATGAAACGACCATTTTTATTGTGCATTGTCGCTGAGCGTCACATGCAGTCTACGCTACATGCTTCGCGTCCAGCGCAAGCCTTTCGCTTTTCATAATCGTCCGGCTCACGCGCAAGCAAAACTAAACAGGAAGGCAACGAGCGTGTGCTGGAGAAGATACTTCTACTGTATTCTTAACATTTTCCCTGACCATTGGCAACGAGATGTTTCGGTGGCCTCTTATGGTTCCTCTTGGTGACGTAAAGACATTAATTATTAATTGCCCGGAAAATTTCAATGGTGCGTGTAGAACGAACGCTGCAAGCTTGTGATCATCGCATCCTTAAAGCAATTGACACTTTTAAAGTTATTTGTCTGACTTAACTCTTATCTTAATGAATAAAAGTTGAATTCATCACTCTCGATAGGGCATAGCGAGAGTTTGGCTAATAGTTTAAGGTCGACCAAAGTGGCACGTTTGGTCTCTCATGTCGTCACAGTTTGGATGGATTTTCTGACCAAGTGGAGAGACTGCTCGCGATGCGGAACCCAAGATTGGAACTTCAATCTCTCGCTTTTGACATTGACAGGTTCGTGATGGTTCGATACTTCGGGATGCACGTTACAGACCCTAGACTGTGCGTATCGAACGACTAGCTAGATATCAATTGTCAGTTTCCCACTGTAGATATCGACACTGGCAAAACTGATCATCTACCACGAAGACCCCGAACGCCACTTGAGAAAGACCAACCCCCAGCTGTCTGAGCGCCCATACGACGAGCATGGCACATTTTGATTTCTTTTTTATACACACCTTGACATCTTATCGTACGAGTTAAGCGCACAACAGTGACCCTGAGTTCCGCCACGTAAACCTTATTCTCGATGATGAAGTTCCTTAAGTGTTGAGGAAAGAAAAATTTCAAGTTCCTTTTGTTTTAGTTTGTAAAAAGGTATGAAACCAACAGTGCTGTCTTCACCACGTATTTATAGCAACTGCATTGTTTCGTTGCGCTACCTTAAAAAAAAAAAACTACCGTTTCGTCTTCGGAGGGGAAACCGTGGTGACCGGGCGCACTTCGCGCGCCCTCGAAGCGACGTCGCCGCATTGTGCGATTATATGTATCTGTCTGTTTGGTTGTGTCTGCCTGCCTCTCCATCGTTAGCTTTGTCTGACTACCTGTCTATAAGTTTGTATATATATGTTTCTTCGCTTTATTTCTTTCGTTCTTTCTTTTTTTTTTATTTTAAACTTTCAGTTTCTACAAACACTGCGCCAAAGGCAGGACAGACGGCATTCTGCTCATTTAAAAAATATCATCAACGAGTGCAGCGCAAATACGCCCCTGATAGTACAGAAGTTTCAGCTCGTGCAATAGCGTGCCTACTACGTTTTTTTTTCTTCTTTTTTTATGCCTTGTTGAGGCACTATGTCGACGCTTAGGTTGAGCATGAAGACCGGGTATTTTTGTCTTATTCGTGACTGTTTTAATGTCATCCATCGAGGGAAATCCAAATAATTCAGGGGGTTTAAGTCCCTAATTTTCTGAACCTGAAACAATAAAAAAAAAAGAAATGCTTGCAGGATGTAAATTGTTTACATAATGTTTTATGAGTATCTAACTGCACAGGAGGTCGTCAATACGGTAAAAAAAAATTGACAGAGAGAGAAAGAGGGGTGGGGAGGGGGGGTAGAGGAGAGGTAGTGCCGATTACCGATTGGAAAGATGGTGAGTAGACGCAAAGGCTTGCTTCTTTTTCTCTATACCGACTATCTCCCTCAAGTCAAAGCGAGCAAGTGTGTCGTCAACTCCTCGCACAAGGTCTGTTTTTTGAACGCCAGACGCCTGCGTTCGGCGTTCGAACGCCCCATGCGTAAAGGAAACGACACTGTTGCTTGTTCTGACTGGACGGAGACAGTGTGTACCGAGAAGGGCAGCTATACTTCGTTACACTTTAAGTCCGACCGCTGATTTTGGCGAATGTCGATTGGATCCATAAGGTCGCAGCCTCGGCTGCGTACGGATATACAGCGAGATGGAATATATGTGGCTTTGCGACTGTCCACCATCCTTCCCAGTGAGTGCACAGCGATCTGACGTCACCCTACGCTTTCATCTGTCTACGCCACGATGTCTATTCAAAAAGATGACGTAACAAATCCAGGCTACAGGCCTTTTTTTGAGTAAACATTGAACTCTGTAGAAAATAAATATTGACAAAGTCACCTTTATTGGGCAGGAGAATCAAACTATAGGGGGCAATTGATCGAGATCGTTGTCCCCACCATAGAGTTATTATATATGTACCCAGACTTTCAGCTGGCGCTAGTGGGTTGTTGAAAATTGAAGAAGACACAACCAGTCGAAAATTGTCTTCCGGTAGTGCATTTCTACGATGAAAAGCGGGTGTTTGTTTTCTCTGCGCTTAATTATAAGAGCGACTTTCACGAAAAATTATAACGTAGTTAATAGTTTGGAGCATTTCTCAATCGTGTAAACGAAAATATTGGTCAGTTTCGGTGTGTTCCTGTTGAATTCATTTTTTTACACATAGGGCAAAAACATCTTCATACATGCCCTTACGTGTACTGTCGGTTACTATTAGCGCGAACGCGGCATCGCGGCTTTTCTGCGGAGGGAATTTACGGGCCGAGCGAACGAAGGACATGTGGGAAACCAAGAGACGGCAAGAACTACGCAGTAACACCGGATCAGTGACATCCTGTGCATGAAGAAGAGCAAAATAATGTGTAGGACAAGTTAATATACTCTCATTTGCAATTCATAAATATTGATTTATTCTGTCCGCACGTACAGTTGTGCGAAAATGCTTATTTTGAGTTCAAAAAATCACCCCCACTCTTGAAATCTTTGAAAATAGGGAGACGCCAGGAAACAGGTGCACGATAAAAGCTTGTTCGCATAGAAAAAAACAAAAGTCACCTAGCCCACGTGCTTTATTTTATTTTATTTGTATTTCGAACGTTTTAACCGCTCGCAAAGTTGCATGACGAGGTCATTTTCATATATATGACAGGATTGGCATGTTAGCAATGTTTGAGCGTCATCGTAACCCTCACGAACATTGAACGCACTCGATATTCCTTTTCATTTTCATGGAAAATAGCGAAGTTTAACGTTGTTCACTGACGTAAAAAAATGCGGTAACTAAAGCAATTACACTCTTACAATGTTTATAAAGGTACATAGTATTCGGTGAGACCAAATGACAAAAGTGATCCATGTTATTTTTTTCGGCGAAGAGACAACATGCACGCGCGCTTTCACATAGGAATGCACAGGAGCACCGAAAAAGAAAACTGGTTGCTGTCTGCTTAAATTTTTGATCCCAGAAGTCGCATAGACACTAAAGCCAGTTGAACCTCTAGTGTGTTATATACACACTAGAGGTGTGTATACATAAAAGCTCTATTGACCCTACAGACTGGTGTTTACTCACACAGCATTACAAAGAAAATGAACCTCGCCCAGCACTGTCTTGGCACAAGCGCTTCGCTCTCACCAGTGCTTTGGTCATACGAGGAGCGGCCTTCTAATGGTTATCTTCGATTTTTCTGATCATAAAGAAACAAGAAACTTCCCAACAAGGTATGACGTTCGGTATAATTCCCACGCAGCTGAAGCGTACCGCTAGAGCTGAGACTGTCCGATCTCCCTTAAAGCCTCTCTCTCCCGAGAAAAGTGGCGCCATTCATTGTTGTGGAAATGCCCGATACACGTGCCGCGCGCCACTTATTCTTGGAAGAACATGGCGTCTGAAATTTAGCCCAGTGCTGCGCTGCGCCGCCATGATCTTCCCAAGAGCTGCATGTTGCACGTGCCTCGTGCATTGGCGTAGCTCACTCTTTTTTTAAAACATCAAGGGGCTTTAATCTCCCCTACAATTGGAGCTATTCAATGAACGCTCTATTTGAGGGATGCTTAAAGCGCATGCTCAGAACAAGATTGCACTAATAGATTGCTAAGGCCGGCAATCCTGGTGGGGCGGAATGCACGTTGCAGAAGATCTGTGGAAGCTCACCGTCAGCACGCGCTCATGCAGCAGTTGCGCACACAGCTATGGCCGCCAGTGAATACTCCTTCTAGTTCGACTTCCTCGATAAAAGGCCGTTCTCACCAAGCGTTCGGCGCATGCGTGACGCCACCATAACTTTAGTTTGCAAGGAGCCAGGGAGCAGTGCATGGACGGCTCCTGCCGCCTCATGATCTGCACGCGCAGAGCTCCAGCGAGGTTGTGGCATGTGCAGAAAGACTGAAGTTCCCTCGATACATAGACCCTTTCCGGACTTCAGTCTGGCCACTTTGATCACTATCATCATCTGAAAAATGGCATATGTGCTATACTAATGACGGCCTGCTATATCTACAGCTGAGGCACCAGACGCCCACTGAGGCAGACTAACTTCCGGCTGTATAAACATACACACAACAATTTGCTGTTTACTGATGAAGGAAGAAGTTAAAGATGCTCCTAAGCAGATGATTCGAGGCCTATACATTCTTGATGTTAGCACGACGTGAATCAGAAATTAAATGCAAGCGCCGCATAAGCGTTCATTTCTAACTCGGGCGAAGTCAATCTGTTAAAGCTCACACTAAGCTTCCAAGCCCTTTGATGTATAGAAATTTATCAAGGCATCTATGTGGGTTGGCGCTTCGTTCTGACTGGTTGCATCTTCTTCGCCATCAACACTGAAAGAGATTTAAAAATAACTGGATTCTGAAGCGCACATTTTCGTTTACCGTTAACTTGTTAAAGTGACGGTGCCCGATAAAACACTGCAGGCCACAGGTTCATTGCCGCCATTAGTACGGTAAAAGTTGAACTGCCATTTGAGTTGCCCGATGGCACTGAATTCCGGAAAGGGTCTATTGCGGCAGCGGTTGCGTAACCAAACTGGCTGGTGAAATCGGTGTATAGTTGGTTTTGTGGGCCTTAAATAAACTCGTGATTCTTGGGCGGCCTTGAAATAAAAAAATAGCATGCAAGGTTCCGTGAAAGAGAGCTGTGCATAGTTCGCGCACTAACAAAGTGAGACGTGAAGTTGAATCTCAAGCGCACGCGGCGTGTCCACATAGTGGACACGCCGCGTGCCCACCCCTGCCTGTTTCGATCTGGATGAGCATCGTACCGGCGTGCGGTCGTGTATCACTACTGCGTGGTGCACGTTAAAGACCCCAGGCTAGCGGTTGTACCGCACTGGCTAAATTGCTCATCTACAGCGAGTGACTCGTCGCAACTTTAAAATGGCTGACCAACTACACGCTGTATAATATCCCCACAACCCAATTTTTTTCCACATAGTGGCAGGCTATCTTTCACGTAGTCTTCGCTAAGACCCTGTTTCTAGCGAGCCGACCCTGGACTCAATCATCGTGTTCCTGCAGAGTGCTCCGCCTTCTCGCTGTTCATCGATAAAAAGCAATACAGCAGTTTCTGAAAATGCGTTAACTAACGTTGGACAGAATTATCTGAAGGTGGAAGTTTTCAGAGTTTTGCAACAACGTTGGGTGTTAATAACACACTTGTTTCAACTAAGTTAGCACATTGTTTGAAAACATTGGACGTTTTTTAGCGCAATGGTATATTTTCTACCAGATATTAATTTGGCGTTTGAAAATTAAGCTAGTAAACTGTGTTTTTATGTTACGTGAATGGTGTCATTTTTTAGTTGACCGCGAAAACCTCCACAGTAACTTGAGATTGCCCTAATGGGGCAGTCTAGCACTATGACATGATATATGACGGTAGATACGCTTTGCATTGAAAAGAAAACAGCGAATCTGCTGTTCCATTAGGCGCTTGCACGAAGACTAAAGCTGTCCGCACCCAGGCCGTACCTTACGAATCCTCATAAAAGTGTTTTCACAAGTAAAGTATTTCAATCACGTCTCTTTTAAAATTTCTCCAGAGGTCTGCCTGATCCCGTTAGGAATGTGACAAAACCTGCCCAGGTTCGAGTTGAAGTAGATTCGAGTTAAAATAGGTCCGACTTAGAATAGGTCGAGGTCGAATGGTTCTACGTTTTCGCCCTTACAACTCAAAGTTTGACAAAAGTGTGATTATTTTGCGCATGCGCGTCAATTAGAAACGTGTTGGCACCCTCTCGTGGAGGAGGGAGACTGCATTTTAGAAAATTATGGTCACTAACAAAGTGAGAAAGGCGGGGAGGAGTTTTAGTTGTCCCGCGTCCAGCGAGAGCTTCGACGAAAGTTCGCGATGTCCCTATGTCCCTATCTATTTCTCTTTGTTTATCTCGCTAGCTGTTCTATTGTCAGCGCTTGTGTCTTACTTTGTGTCCTCCTTCGCTTCACATTTTCTTTCTCACTCTCATTCTTCTTCAATCTATCTCTCTTTCTCAGTTTTATTTGCCAGTACAGAAACGCCGTCATCCTTCAGACCTCTGTTCATCATCCGAAACGTTCCGCTTGGGGCTGCAAATGG
The DNA here is from genome assembly GCA_037355805.1 of Ixodes ricinus. Taxonomy (NCBI): domain Eukaryota; kingdom Metazoa; phylum Arthropoda; class Arachnida; order Ixodida; family Ixodidae; genus Ixodes; species Ixodes ricinus. The sequence continues at coordinate 73,121 of JAZHYW010030921.1, read as the reverse complement.
AATCGGAACTTAGACAGACACAGACACCGGACGTGAGAATTCCCTCCAATCAGTTGACAGACCTCGCAGTGAAGCGACAACGAATCAACGTCCACTTCCGCTCTGGGAGGACTTCCGGCAACGTGTCCCCCGGAAATTAGGAGGATCCCGCCTCCAGTGGAGACTAGCGTACGTGTCCTGGCACTGAAAGGCCGCCAGGGATTCTATAGTTAGGCCGCAACATCTGTACTCGGGTCTTGCCTGTGGGCTTGTCTATGTGGGCTTGTCTATGTGCGCTCTGGACAACTTGAGATTCTGTACCTCACACTTTTTCTTCCTATTTCATTGTCGTGCCACAAAGAACGCTGCACGCCTGTAGACAGTCAAAATAAGCGTTGTGCTATGAAATTTAATATAATTAGGTGCCCACTTCAGAATAAAGCGTAGCACTTTTATTGTGCGTACGAAAATTGTGTTATGATAAAAGCAAGGTAACTTCTCATCATCATGACGCTTGGGGGATCGGTGGCCGAGTGGGCTAGCGCACACCCACCGTTACTAGATCAACTCAGTTATGGAATTTCCCATAAACGCTGTACATTGGAGGGGGTCCGAATCCGTGTCCGATTTTGTTGCAGCTAGGTGGCGCTGCCGCCGCATTAATCCACGCGTTTTCGTCTGCTACTGCTCCGCGGCTGCTTTTGAGTCCCGACTCCTCTCGAGGTTCAGCATGGTTTTCGGTTAGTTTTTGCCCTTTCGCCAGTAAAAAGTAAAAATGTGACTACCAACAGCAGCAGAAACTATTTGAAAGTTGTCTGCTGCTGTTATCCGTAAGAAAGGCCACAACCGCGCCGTCAATGATGATGATAGCGAGTATTAATGCGGAGCGCGCGCCCTCTAATAGGCGCCACACAAAGAGACCCCCTCCGGAGCGGAGTTCCAGTACTGAGTTGTTCTAATAACGTTGGCGCACACCAGCTCGGAGCACGTGGAGCGAAAGCTCGCGCTGCAGAACCCAGGCATCCTGGGCTCAATCCCCACCCCTGCCCGTTTCGATCTTAGGGTATTCACACGAGGGAGAAATCACGGGGATTTCTCCCCGGTACGCGCGCATCACGAGATCAAATCGCAAGGCTTTTCGCACATCGCAAAGCCTGTCGTTTTCGTCGTGGGATGCGCGTGCCGGGAGAAATCCTCGGGATTTCTCCCTCGTGTAATTAATGAGCATCGTACCGGCGTGCGTTCGTGTGTCACTACGGCGTGGTGCACGTTAAAGACCCCAGGCTAGCGGTTGTACTGCACTGGCTAAATTGCTCATCTACCGCGAGTGACTCGTCGCAACTTTAAAAATGGCTGACCAACGAATCGCTGTATAAATATCCACACAACCCCAATTATTATATCATGACACTTGTGTTTCTATGTATTATGGAGCTTGTTTTGGACTGACCGAAGGGATATCGGGCCACAGAAAACGGTTTGCTAAAACTCTTTATGTCTTCATCACCACTCAGCTTTTAACCTACAAATAAATTTCGATGAGCGTTTGCGTGTGTGCTTCTTTTTTTCGTGAAAAGTAGAAACAGTTTTTGTCATTTCAGCATGGTCGCGGCAGGATCGCAGTCTTACCACACGCTCTAAAGCCCGGTTCACACAGTTGCGTTTGACTGCGTTTGACTGCGTTGCGGCAGCGAGACACCAGGACATCCCTGCTTCTTATATCGCGTGCCAAGACGATTCCTTGAATTGGATTCCACGCTTCATACGAAGCACAGATGTGCCGGTGACTCGCTTTTGGTTCTCGCCGCAACGCAGTCAAACGCACTCAAACGCAAGTGTCTGAACCGGCCTTAAAGCCCGGTTCACACAGTTGCGTTTGACTGCGTTTGACTGCGTTGCGGCAGCGAGAAACCAGGACATCCCTGCTGCTTATATCGCGTGCCAAGATGATTCCTTGAATTGGATTCCACGCTTCATACGAAGCATAGTTGTGCCGGTGACTCGCTTTCCGTACTCGACGCAACGCAGTCAAACGCATTCAAACGCAAGTGTCTGAACCGGCCTTAACAGTTAGATGGCAGAAGCTATTAAAACTGTCGTGCTGGTATCTTTTTTTTTTTTTTGTGAGAAAGTACGGAGGAGGGGGCTTCAGCAATCAATCTCTCGGGCGCATATACCTACGTCAATAAAAGTAACATTTTCCCCCGTGCCCGTCTTCTCGCTCTAGTCGGTGCTATTACTTTATGACCAAAATTAACAAGGACAGAAAGGGACATAAAAACCCAGACAGGACTTGCGTAATATTTTGATCATAGAGCGTACCCACCTAGCCCACCTTAAAATTTTAGTAGAGTATACCTCTATATTTATAATGTTAGGATCATCAGGATTCAGAGACGAACGTCTACTCAATAAAGGAAAAAGGGGGGGGGGGGGTTAACCGGCAAATGGCTGCCGAAAGGCTAGTGATCGCTTACGCTGCCAAGGCCATTGGAGAGCGCGTCTTCTTCTTCCTCGAGGCATTAACCCTGGAAAAAGTGTAGGGCATCTCGACCGAAGAGTTTGGCTGGTGGAGAAGCGTGAACGATGGTGCTATGGTGTGAAGGGTAAGTAAGTAACATAAGTAAGTAACATGCAAGTAACACGGACAAGGTTTGTGGACCTTCGGCTGCGGTCAAATGCGGTTTGTAGAAGTTTGGCTTTTGTACGTGACCTCGGAGATTCGGAAAACGATTGAAAAGGGCCCGCATAGCGATAAAGCATCTTGAATGACTGGCCTTGCTGTACATCTAGCTGACACACAAATACAAGCCAAATCGCCAGCAGAATAGGCGGCAGCGCAATGAGTGGTGTCATAGCATAGGGGTTGTCATTGTTGCGACACGCGAGTACGCTGCCGAGTATGCTGGCACGCATCCTGTGCTCGAGACACCATGCATTTCTGGGACATGGGGCGAAAGCTGGACGTTGTTGTGCGGGCGAGAAAAAAGTGCGCTTAAGGCTGAACTCCATGCGACGAATATGCTGCGAATAACCGACGAATTTTGCCCGGCGGCTTTTGCTCTGCGCGTGGAATCAACACAGTGGCTGCTACGTCGCGCGCAAAGCGAGCGTGCCGTCGGGCGGCGTTCGCCAGTTATTCGTCACATAATTCGTCCCATGGAGTTCAGCCTTTACGGGTGATGTGGCAGAACGCTTATATTAAAAAAAGAAGTGAGGAACCATGTGTGCCATGAACTGCAGTATTGTAGCCATATCCAACAAATGGGAGCATCGCTTCCCAGCAGCGATGACGTGTTTCTGCATAAATTGAGAGCATATCTTCAACGGTGCGATTAAATCTTTCCACCATTCCCTTTGTTTGGGGTTAAAACGCGGTCGAGGGTGTGTGCACGGTGCCACAAATATTTATAAGGTCTCGGAGAACCCGCAAAAGAAAAGTACGACCACGATCACTGATAACTTGTCAAGGTGCGCCATGAAGCTGAATGACGCGTGAAAGAAGAAACGTGGCAATCTCTGTCGTTGTTGCTTGGAGCAAAGCATGCGTTTCAACGTACCGCGCAAAATGATCGATCGCAATTATTACCCAATGGTTGCCTATCTCCTTCTTCCTCGTAACAATATATTTATGTATTTACTTTGCGGGGCATGGTTTCCAGGGCACGCCTGATTTGCCTCGGCTGGCCGGCAGCGTGGTAAAGATCAAGGGGTTGCGGTTGAGTTGTTTGCCGATGGTGCGGGGATGCCCGCCAGCAAACATCAGCATTACGTGGTCTGAACTGACGGCGAGATAAAGTACATCAAGGGACGATCCGGAAAGACCCAACTATCGAAACAATCGCTTCAGTGCGGATCAATTGAGCGCGAATCTTTGGTAAAAGCAAAAAGACAAGCAAAAACGAACGCCTCTTCCAGACCGTCAGTTTTCGCGATCGATTGGACGTGGATGGATGTCTGTTTTGGCGGCGGCGGCTGCTGGCGTGTAATGTCTGGGACGCCATGCGTGTCTGGCGCAATACTGTTGTCCTCGAGGTATTGATGTTTATGCTAACTCAACGGTTAATCACCTCTATTAATGATGATTGTAACGGTATACGCGGAGTCGAAACTGTCGTGATTGATCACCGAGCATATGATGGCTCTTTCTGTTTTACTTTGATGAAAGCTTAATACATCAATGTTTTGTTTTCTATTTCTAGTAATAATTAGTTTGTCGACGGGTTCTAGTTTCACATTTATGTAGAAACTCTATTCAGTCTGCCTCTGCTGGAAAAAGCAGTGGACAAACTGCTTCGTGACGTCGCCGGTGGGAGGAGCCCAGTCTCCATCGCCAACAAACTACATCGGAAGAGAACTGCGCCGTGACGTGTCCGGTGACGTCGCCGAACTGTGGCGATTGAGTTGAAATTACATCATTGTTATTGTTTTTTTTTTTTTTTTGCTCCTTACAGGGAATTTTGGAGAATCGCAAAACTCGGCAGTCAAAGGTTCTAGAAAGCTACACTCTTAAGTATCCGAAACGTATAGAGCGGAGCGAAGTAATTAAACTATTTTTTGTTGAAATTTGTCGCATGATATAATTAGTTTACTTAAGTTACAAAAAACTATTAGCACTAGCTGCAGCCCTTTACGTTGCGCAGGCAGGCAGTCATAACCGACAATACGAAGAAGCGGAAGTAAAGTCTTCGCGTGTCGGTCCACCAGATTAGCCTTCTGAACGACTTTTTGACAGAAAACTGAGTTTTAATGAGGGCCGCCACTGACAGTCCTCAGACCAAGCGTGAGCGGGACGAGTTGTAGGACACAATTGTGTACGAGCTGAACGCCCAAGCCCGTCCATCAAAACGCGAGCAGAATGGTAGGGCCACTGGAATACTCGTGTGTGCCACGCCCGAGTACGGGATTTGGATATAGCGTGTGCTGCTCGGCCGTGTATCACTACTACGTGGTGCACGTTAAAAACCCCAGGCTAGCAGTCGTACTTCACTGGATAAATTGCTTATCTACAGTGGGTAACAATGTCGCCATGTTCAGGCAGACTAACCTCCTGCTATATAAACAACTAACGACAAATTTGACTTTTTGACTTTGTTTGACTGCGTTAGTACAACTTCTCTCGTGATGTACGCGAAAATGTTTCTTCGGTGGTTAACTCTTCGGTGAAGTAGGAAGCAAAAAAGAAGAAAAGACAATAGTTCCCTCAAGTGGGGTTCAAAAAGAAAATCAGTTGTTAGTCCCATGGTCTGTAGGGTATTTTCTGTATGTGTATGTTTATTATAGTTCAGCTGGCCTTACCTGAAGTAGTCACCTTAAAATAAAATATAACTCTTTCTCTCTCTGTACCTGAAGTATGAACCAACTAGCTCAACTTAAGCCTTTTACGATTGCTTGGCTTTTCGCTCAGCCAAATCGCTTATATGGGCTGCACTCAAATAAAACCACAATAGTGTTGAATCGTGTAAGTGTATTTAGAATATTTATCGATCACGCCGCTGAACTTGCATCTCCCGAAGAACTTCCTTTTGTGAGCGCGTTCTGTCCTCACAGAAGGCGCTGGAAACAGTGCCACTTCGATCCGAGGTAATCGATGATAGCGCAGGTGACATCAACAAGTACGCGACGCAAAGAGCACTGGTCAACACCAATATTTTCGTCGCTCCCGACGGTTCCCCGGAAGCCGCCAGCGGCGTAGAAGCGTAGAGCTGCGAGGACTTGTTGTTCGACCGTCAGCACACGGGGCCCTTCGCGACGCCGCTGGAGCTTTCCACGAAGCTGGTCGCACAGCCAGCGAGTCAACCCTTTGGTCAGCCGGTATTCGCCCACAAACCTCGCATTGCTCGTCTCGAAAGCATCCCGGTGATCTCTAAAAACTCGATCCGCTGGCGAACCCAACAGTAGAGATGCATATGTTAGGGTCGCCATCCTTTGCGATGCAGAACGATCTCCGGCTTCGTCTCGACCACTCAGTTAATTGCATCGTCAAAGTGCACCGTGAGGACATTTTGACGTTACCGCCAACTGCATCATTTTACGAGCATAGCTCAAACTGCATAGGAAAAAACTACAATTCAACGTCATGTCACGTGACCCGAGAGAATAGCCAATCACTGCCTGATGCAGTTTTCTACATCATTTAGCTTGCGTTCCAGCATAGATAGACAGTTCCCAGCACTGATGTCGACGCTTCGTTGTAAATGCGCCTACGAAAATTGCCCCGAGAAATATGCTCACCAGCGAGATGACCGCGACAGAATAAAAAATGTCAGATGCGTCCAAGGGGCCTAATCAAATAATAAACTAATAATCATCTCTGTTGGGAAGGAGAGCCAATTGTCAGCCCCAGGCTGCTAAGTATAGGGCCAGACCAATAGGCATATGGACTCCGAGATTCTTGGCGCGGAAAGCTTGCCTGCGGCTCTTGCACTCGTCAGGGGACACTTAAATAAAAATAAATAAATAAATACGTGGCGATTATTTCCGCTGTGCAGTAGCAGTAGGTAAAGAGCCACATTCGCAATCATCATCATCACCATCATCGTCATCACCATTGGACGGGCTGGGATAGCCTGGGTACGCAGGGAGCAGCATTTGCTGACCTCAGAGTAAATATGCGATCCTTGTCGTAAAATATACTGGATTCTTATCACAAGACGTACAACGTCTTCAGAGAGCGGCCGTTTAAATGCGGAGGTCGTTTCTTTTAAAACCTGGAAATGTGTGGAATAAATGCACGCCTGATTTTTGTTTAAACAAATGGCGCGTAAATTCATTTTTATAAGAAGAAATGGAAGCAAGTAAATTACAAATCCAAAAACATTTTCAACCCTGATATACGTGTTTGTATGACACTGAGCGATGAATGCGTTATACTTATTCTTGCGGAGCGGATCGCGTTACTTGGTTGATGGTAAGAGGAGCTTTTTGGTATTGTCATTCGATTGGGACTTTAAGTCACATCGCTTTTATATATATATTTCTGTTTGTATAATTTTTTGTATTGTTTGCATTTTGTCGTTTGTCATTTTTCTGCCAAGTTGTTCTCGGTCGCCGTCTTGCCATCGCTTCAGAATCTGAAGGTCTTTATGGGCTTGCCCCTTCGACGCAACGGAAATTCCTCCGACAAGCTTCCCCGCTGCTTAGTGATGAACAAGGCCGGTTAGCTTGAAGCCTCGTTTAGCAAAGACAGGGTGAAAGTAAGCACAGCAAAAGCCAGCGTACAAGCTGAGAGTCACTTGACTCACGTTTCAACGCGCTAGTGCCCAGTCTTTCCCAATCTTAAAAAAAATGTCAATCAGTTTTTTTTTTTTTCAAGGGGAACATCCTTTTAGAATTGGTACCTTGGCGCAAAAGGCGATCGTGTCGCCTGACTGGGCACCAAGGTTCAACGGGGGGGGGGGGGGGGCAAAGTCCAACAGCAACAGCACTAAGGGTTAAACTTCGACAAGAGAAGCAAAAATACGGATACAAGATATAATGGATACTCACACACATGCACACAAGAGACAATGGATGCACACACATTATAAAATTGTAAAAAGGAATACTAGCACACACTGTCGTTGTTTATATAAACATTGTCGTAAAAACAAAGATTAAAAAAATAATATAAGATATCAATACCAGCTTTATGCAGCGTTTGCACATTTGGCCCCTGAAATGTTCAAGCTGGCTCTGCATCAACACCACCTCGAGGAGCTCTCTAGCTGTGCTAAACTGATTTGGGTGTCATAGAGCAGGCTAGCTGGTCAACGGTCATACTTTAAAAAACCCGAAAGAAGGAAAAACAAAAGTAAAATAAAAATAAGGATCTGAACGACGTCTCGGATGTCCCTGTGTTGTTCTTTTCTTCTTGATGTTTTGGCGTTTATTCGCCTTTTTTTTCTTCTTTTTGGCAACAAACTCATGGGCGCCATTCATTGGATAGCCACGGGACACTGCCGGTTTACGCATATTCCCGATTTTTTAAATTTTCTCTCTCTTATTATATAAGAGTGAATTGAGTTTGACAGCGCTATAACTTTGCATTTCCAGGAGATATGATTTTTCAAATACTGCTAAACCCGCCGTTTACTTCAAACCGGAACTAGTTGGGGATATTTGCACTCTAGCGCCACCACATTTCAACTCACGTGAGAAAGCACGATAATTGAGGTGATTAGCATATATTCCTTTCACCCTTAAAGGGCAACTTCCCTCAATTGCGAAGACTTCTGGATATTGAGTGATTTCGCATTAAAAAGCCCTTGTAATATACACCATGTAATTTGCTTCGCGAAATATAGTATATATATTTTTAATCTAATTTTAAACACGAGCAGAAATCGAAACCGAAACTTTGGCTACGTCTTGCAACATTACCCGAGAGCCGCCAAGAACATGCTTATCACATGGTACCGAATGTCACGTGATTCTCTACGCAACGACGGGCGGGATGGGGGCGGGCGTGTGCCAGGCGCAAGTGTCGTCTGCACCGCACTTTTCGCCAGGTTTTGGTATCTAGGATATTCGACGACGTCTGCACAATTGTGGCATAAGTCTGCAGGCAAAGTGTCCGTAGTGGGGAAACTGCGAAAGACAATAATCCCAAACGGTAAGACGACGACGACGGTTGTCACGCGGGAGACGGCGGTACCACAGCGGGGCGGCCGGACGGCTCCCAAGAAGCTCGCTGCGCAAACGGGTTACGCCAATTACGTGGACACCGCTGAGCGCCGAGAGGAAACCTTGCTGACGTCAGCCGTTCCACTGGCCCGGAGAAGTTAGAACAAGCAAAAGGGGCCATGGTGATGACGTTTAGCTCAATGTTGGCGACGCCCACACCGTAGCCTTGACCGCGCTCTTGGTTGCGCCTCAATTCGCCCGTTCGAATCAGCCGATTTTGGCAACTTGGCGAGTTGCAATGTTTGCCGGACTGTTTAAGAAGCATTTGGACGAAAGTACGTCGTTATATTTGACGTGTGGTCTTCTTAGGTGGTATTGAAGATGACTGCATTGTTCTCTCATAAACAAAAATGAAGCGGAGTTGTCCTTTAAGCTGAGACTCCAGGCAAACCTACAAGCGCGAGCCAGCCCGCGCTCCTGGCTTTGAGACATGCATTTCTAGCGCGAGTGCTCGTTCAACGAAAGAACGCTTCAAAGCAGCGACCTCGAGTTCTCGTGATTGTGGCATTGGTTGCAATCTCAGCTATTTGTCCTTTTTTTGTTTGGCACCAAACTCAGTGGCCCCATCTTATTGGCTAGCCCCGGCACACTTCTGGTTCACGTATATTTCCTAATGTTTTACTCATCATTCTTTTATAATATGAGTGAATTATGTATGACAGTGATTTAAGTGGCCATTTCCAGACGAGCGGGTATATTTGATTTTTTGAAATACTGCAAAACGCGCCTTCAAGTTAAGAAACGGCGTTGTTGGGGGCTATTTGCACACTGGCGCCACCACGTTTGAACTCATGCGAGAAAGAGCGAACAGATGCGCTGCGTCGAGACGCTCATCATAAAATCCTCTATATTCCAGTGAGATATGGTAAAAGGCCCGGCTATGAGCGAAAAATTTCGGTAGATGCCCTCGAACGCCGAAATAAAAGGTTCGTTCAAATGTTATTCCAATCGCGATTTTTCACTGGCAAGGTCACCGGATCCCCTAAAGGCTTCCATCTTTCCAACTGTGACACAAAAGAAGAATTATATAAAAAAAACAGACTAGATGAAACAAAAGTCAGATCGAACTGCCAAACGTGCAGGCAATGGAGACTCGCTATAACGGCTTTCTTCGATTTGTTAACCTCGTTTCAAGTTTCGACGTCTGGTGCCATTACGTTCCATCAAGGAAACCTTTTGCTTTGGCTTTTTCTAAGGTTTAAAGTTCCCTCTTCATTTTTTTCTTTGGATTTCGCATTCGAAGGACACTCCGCTTTGTTTCCTGCCGTCGTAGCACGAACCTTACTGATTTTGTTTATAAACTTTTATTTATTTTGAAATCACAAATGTCGAATATTCGTATCGAAAAAAAAAAAATATATATATATATATATACGTGTACGCAAACATCAAATGCGCTATATTGAAAGTTTACCGCTTTTTTTTTCTTTCCCTTTTTTATTTATTTAGAATATTGATATTATTTTATTATTTTAGGATTAGTACGCGTCATAGGAAGAAGCAGTCTTTGCGCTGTGCTCCGTTAACAAAATTGTAGAATTCCGGTACTCCTGATCAGAGGTATGTATTTTTTATATATTTACATTTCATGCTTACTGTAGTCAAAGTAGTCGTAACTATGTCGACGATTTTAGGGGATACTTCGGCATTCATGTCTCGCGTACGTGTGAGTTTAATAAGTGCGTATTTACCAATGCCAAGAGAAAGAAGCGCCTGCCGACATTACTTTTATGACTTCTGCGTTTAAACCTAAAAATTACAAATCTTAATGTTTCTAGAGTGTCTTATATAATTAATTAACGCGGTGTGTCGCAGCGTAGCCGACGTTATAGGAGTCGATGGGTCCCATCACAGCGCTTAAATCGCCACACAAATCTGTTTGTCATGATTCTTTTTTTTTTTTTGGGGGGGGTGGGGGGGGGGCGTTGGTGATTCCGCATTCCACCAAATTCAGAAAGCGCACCATGACGCTCTGGTTTTAGTCGGTTTGTATGGCTGCCGTCTAGCCCATGACTGCTCTCTTACGTAGTGTGGAGCGAACTTTGAAGCGTAACGTAGTACGAAGCAGTAAAATTAACCGAAATACACCATTTTGTGCCCACGGAATGTGCTTCGTCTTGCTCGCTGGTTGTCGCTACTTGTAGAAGGAAACTCAACAACTCCTATTTAACGAGTCTACAATGGTAAATTTTATCCGTCATTGACCGGAGACCGTCGGGAGGCAGTGAAGACACGAGGCCCAGCCGAACGCTGTACCCGGCTCTCGAGTGCAAGGCCCTGCCTTCCATAAGGTTCAGACGTAACACTGCGCAAAGCGTCGTAGTGAAACACAAGGAACGCAACGCAGCGCAGTGCTCACCAATATAGAGAGTTTTCGTAGACCGCGTTTGCTCCTCCGCTACACACACTGAGACGAAGACTCCGCTTCTGCGCACGTCCCTTGTTAGACCTTCTCTGCGGAGTTCTGGAGCTCGCACCGGGTTGCGCAGAGTAGTGCTGGACAGCGAAAACTATCTACGAAAACTCCCCAACGTACGAAGCGGTCTTAACCTTGTCACCTTCGACCGGGTGGTATACGGAGGCAGTAGAGATAGGCAGAACTGTTGAGGATCGATATAAAGGTTTGTATTTACAAAAGCGACAACGAAAGAGAAAAACGAAAATGCTATATAAAACTAGCGGAAAGCAAAAGTCATAACGCTTAACGTTATAATTCCTCTCTCTACAAATAATTCATTTTCGCCCCGTTAAAGAGTCAGTCCCATAGCGTCTAGTCCCCGGACGAACCACTCACGGGCCCCGAGTCTTGGGAGCCTCGGAGTTGACGTACGATGCCTTGTTGTTCATTCTTGGATGGTTGGAGTTTGTATACCGGATTTGTGGAGCAAAGCCTGTTGCCGGGTCCCATTCCTCGGAGCGTTCACTCTAAAAAGAAAGGGTGTAGCCATTACACCCCTTGTCACATGTACGACACCCCAAAATACCAGTTCGACCTACAGCGCACTGACGTCGAACTGACGGCCCCAACTTTTGCGAGAGGCTTGATGGCGGTGGGATATAACATATTAAACAGGTAAAGTACGTATCAAAGACTACAGAAAAAACACAGGTTTTTCAGTAAAACCAAAAAAACCGCGATAACTTTTTTTTTTTTGGCAGTCAGTCACACGTACATAGCTATTTTAATAAGTTCTACCTCTCGGCTATCAAGCCGCTTGTGAAAATTAGTACCGTTAATTCAACATCAGTTCATTGTACGTCAAACTGAAGTTTTGGGGTGTATTATATGTAACGAGGGGTGCAAGATTATACCTTTTTTTTTTTCTGTGTAGCCGATTCCTTTTACTCTCGGCTGGGGGCGTAGCCGAGATCGTGTGTTCGTCGGATTGTGAGCGATCCTCCCTCGTTCCTTTTCTCGAGCACACACTCGCACCCTTCTTCCTTCTTCTTGGACTGCAAAAACGGCCATCTCGTTTTCATTCTCTTCTACTTTCACAACCATCACAAATTCTCATATAGTATTCCTGTCCCTGCATCTCTTCTCCATTTATGGGGTAATCACAGTGTATCTTACGCTCTAAAACGAGCCGCGAAATTCGGCGCCTGCTGCACATGGAATGGATAAATGTTCACGGAATGTGCACTGTGGTTGTGGAATTTACCTTCTGAACGGTCAAGATGAAGTTCTCTTCCTGATAAGAATGAGATTAAAAAATCTGCCAAAGTCAAGGGCTGACGTGCTCACGACCGTGCTAGGGACAGGCTCACGGAGTGCAACGTTCACTGAATGTGCCATTTTCCGACGGGCTCCCGACAGTATCGTGGCGCCACCGCTGCCGGCATCCATCGTGGCAACTGCACCCCACCCCCGTCCGTTTCGATCTGGATGAGAATCGTACCGGCGTGCGGTCGTGTATCACTACTGCGCGCGACAACCCCACCGCGAGTCTACGAGGGCAGAGCACGACACGACTTTATCCGTCTCGCGCACTGGCACCGGTTTTCTGTGAACTCCAGCTATGGCGGCGTCACGCATGCGTGGAACGCTTGGTGAGATCGGTCTATTGAGAGTGCCGTCTGCTCGCCGCGCCTTATTCTGAGATGACGCCAGAACATACACTTATCGTAACTCGGTCGTCTGCGAACACGTCCGTCAGTGATTTTTGCAAGCTTGTTAGCCTCGTTTTCTAAAGAAGAAAGTCTACGTCTTGAAGTTTCACAGAGTAAAACCAACCTCAAGGAACATTCAGTGAAAGTTTGAGCTTTCCATGTACAGACGCCGATTTTTCCGGCTTGTTTTACAGCGTAATTGGTTCACTGAGACCACCCTATATTGACTTTTACCGTCAACAATTCTTTGTTTCACAAAGGAATGAGGGCAGGTGCGCGTTCTCCTGAAACAGCGGCCATATGAGAGTTTTAGTACATCGTTCCGATGACTCCGATAACGATACCCGATACTCCGAGGTCGCCTTTGAGCATGCATTATATCGTTATTGCGGGGTATCGGAGGTATCAAAACGATATAGTAAAACTCCCTATTAGCGCGAATTAAAGGTTGCTGTATGGAAGCTCAAGTGGCGGAAGCTACGTCGGGCGTTGCGCTACCTCTCCTGCCTCATCCGCACCTTGATTATCACCTCTTTTAACGCTCAACTGACTATACGCAATGCTGTCTTCTCGGAAAGGAACGCTTGTCCCTCTAGATACTGCAGAGTATCAGGGAACCATTTCGCAACCTGCTGCAACGGCGCCGAGACCGGGAAACAATGTCAAACGTGACGACACTCTGTTCTCGCTTCCCTCTCTTTGATAGCAAAATTTGAATTTTTTGAGGTGTTACATGTGTAACACCCCAAAATATTCGCGAGATATATGTCAGCCTTATTGCACCTAATTATAAATTAGGGTGAAACGAGAGCAGACTCCCGGCGCGTAGTTTGGGCTAGTCACCGAGAAACGTGTCGGCGGTGGTAGCCGCCGACCAATTAAAGGGGACCAGCCGTTCGCTCTCAGAAATAAGGGGTGTGCTGGGATACACCCTTTGTCTCATATGTAACACCCCAAAACTACATTTGAACGTTCAGTACACTGACATCGAGCTGGCGATACCAACTTTTACGAGCGGCTTGATAGCTGTTGTATATAACGTACTAAACAGATAATGTACGTATCAAAGACTAGAAGAATAAAAAAAAAACACCGCGGTTTTGCAGCAGGGCCAAGAAGACCTTGATGGTCTTAGTGTAGACTTTAATGCGTACGTTAGCGATTTTTGTATGTTGTATCGGTCGTCTCTCAAACCGCTCTTGAAAGTTGGTATCGTCGTTTTGACGTCTGTGAATTGAACGTCGAATTGTTGTTTTGGGGAGTTACATATGGGACAAGGGGTGTGCCCCTATACATTCCCTATTCCATTCATCCGACCAGGCCAAGCGTAGTTCGTATGCCTCCCGCTTGGCACCGTCTTTATGCCGGAAACATAGGACGTACAGCATCAGATATCAAAAGGCGAACGCAACATCCATCGTACGGGGGAAAGAATAAACCAGACTTGTGGCCTGTCTCAAACACTCTTCTCAAGATATTGTACTTCAGATGCTTTTTAAAATATCTTGGTATCTTGCAAATACTTTTGATCGAGAGTATTTGATACTGTATTTTAATTACATTTCCGAACATCTTGTACTAATTACCTCAAATATATTTTTGACATTGCGTCATTTCCGAGTTTTTTGGCATGAAGTAGCGTGGACGTCGCACGAGCAAACGTGAATGTTATTTCGAACAATCAAATCCCCTTGCTAGCTCCGATAAACTACGGTGACTTAGACTGAGCTCGTGAAAACATCGCTTGTGTGCCGATTGTGACTCATATTTCATCGCAAAGTTCGTAAAATGAAGGTTTTCCCCTCGCCTTCCCAAAGGCACCTTTTCTTTCTTAAAGTTTTCCCCGAAAAATCCTCAAACAAAAGGGGTCGCTTTACGGAAGTAAAGATTGCTACACTGAGGCGGTACGCAGAACGGGAGACGGCCAACGACAACAATGCAGATTTCAGTGTCGAGAAAGTAACAAACAGAAGAAACTGAAAGTGGACACAAAAGGAAGACACTTTTTTTTTATTGTATATCTACCCCGCTACAGCAGAACGTCGAGGTTTTCTTTTTTTCTTTTCTTGTATTTTGGTCGTCAGTCCGGCACTTATTGCTCTTGCAAACACTGTCTGTAAGCAAACGTTGATAAGCAGTGAACAGGAGAGCAAACGAACTACGAGCGGGATTACGTCTCAAAATGCCAACAAAGCGTCCACCAACGTTGAGTGCCTTACTGAGCGCAACCTACTTGAAGAAGGTGCGACCAGTGCCGTGGTAATAATGTGGGCACTTTTTGTTTTCCATTCACTCATGTCCGCATCCCAAGATTGTTTATAGTGAACTCCCCATAAAGGGAGTATTGATTGTAGTTAAACGATGCGTCTACGTGATATTCAGCAATGTCACTATAAAAAGACGACCCCTTTTTTTTGTCCGAGAAATGTTTTGTAACATGTGTTTGTGATATCCTGCTCCTTATGATTGGACTGCATAAAATAATTATGAAGAGGGAAAACAGCGCCAAATGTATGGAGGACAAATAACCAACTCGCCCAACTCGCCGAACTTTCAACGCTGCATGTAATAAAACCTACGATGCTTTTTTTTTTTGTCGTTTTGTGCTCTTGCGTGCTAATAAACCATTCTGGTAAACGAGATTTGCGCGACTGTATAATTATGTTTGTCACTGACGTCGATACAAATTACGCAATGCGGAAGTATCTTCAAAAGTAATTGAATTACGTTTCTATGAATCTGTACTCTACTCAAGATACTTTACAGTGAAAGTAACTTGAGTAGTATTTTAAATACTTTATGATGCAGGTCTTTAGTAACTTAACTTAGATACTTTTATCGAGTATTTTGCCCAGCACTGGAATAAACCCTTTTCAAAACCCCGTCAAGCAACATCAGCGGTCGCCCTTCCTTCGGTCCAAAGCCTATGCTTGGACCCGAGCACTCGCCAAACATTGACACCGCACTCGATTTCGATACGAACTCAGCCGAGTTCACACCGAGCGCTTACGAAACCCTCGTGTCCAATACATGCCCAAAGTACTTGCCCAACCAATGGCGGATTCGGACAATTGGCACAGCAGCTCCTAGACGACGCGCATCCTCGAAAAAGGCCTCTTCCTCCTTCCATCCGCTTGCCATATCCACGACACGTACCCACGGAACGCGTTCGCGCCCATCTCGCTCTCCTATCACATCCGGGTCTTCCTGTCATATTAGCGGAGCTCCAATGACTCGTCTGTGCCAGGCGCGCGCGTGATATCGCGGTCCGTCGTCTGTCGCTGATGTTTATTAAGACCCCTCAGATGAGCGACGACGTGGGTCGAAGACTAACGGGAGATGGGTCTACCCTCTGCCTGGGGTCAGGTCGTCGCTGTCTCCTTTTGTTTGGGGGTGGGGGCAGCTTGCCATGACGTATTGTCTACTTTGTCCCAGGCTTGGGTCGCTACTCCGTACGTCCGTTGACAACGATGTGGCTGCGTCTGAATGGCGAAAGATTGATTTGCTCGGGTTAGGCGCTAGACGGAGGGAGCAGCGTGCTAGCTAGCTTTGAGATAACGTCTCGTGTTCCTGTGTTCCTCGCCCTCTCAGTGTCCGGGTACAAAGAGATAGATTAATTTGAACAAGAATTTAAGTAAAATCAATGTAAAAAAACAGTGAAAACCACAAAAAAAATGAAAGACGTTTACAAATCTCTGTAATGGGAAACTAGAGCGCAGCTCTTGAGGAAAAGGCGGGGAGGGTATGGATGGAAGGAGGGAGGGTATGGAGGAAAGAGGGAGGGTATGCACTATTATCCTCCTCCTCCCCTCCTCCTCCTCTCCTTCCCCTCCTCTCCCTCCCTCCTCTTCCTCCTATTCCTTTTCCTCACCTCTTGCCACTGAATTGGTTCATGGGTGACGTGACACAAAGTCGTGACGCCATTTTCCCCGCTAAATTTAGAGGGGAAACTAGAATTGGTGTTGAGGTCACGTAACGTCAATTTTAACGCTAAACTTAGCGGGAAAACATAACCTGCTGAATTTAGCGGGTTAGTTTCCCGCTGAGTTTAGCGGGAAACTTAACCCGCTAAATTTAACTGGAAAATTGTTTTCGTTAAATGTAGCGGGGAAAAATTTCGCTAAATTAAGCGGGAAATTAAATCGCTGCTGAGTTCACGTGACGTCAATTTTCCCGCTATATTAAGCTGTAAAACTGAATTGCTGTGTAGGTCTGTGACGTCCCATAATACAACAATGCGCATTCAGTTTCCCGCTAATTTAGCGGTAAAACCGTCGTCACATGGCCTCAACACAAATTCAGTTTCCCCGCTAAATTTAGCGGGGAAACTGTGACGTCTCATAATGCAAAGCGCTCGGTTGCGCCGGCGCCGACGCCGACGGCGACGCCAACGCTGCTCAACCCGGAAACGGGCGCTTATTAAAAGCTGGGTTCCAAAAAAAAAAATATATATATATATATTAGCTGTACATAGCCGTATACAGGGCGTTTCAGGTAAACTGTGCCCAGAATTCTTAAAAGCTGGCGCACTCTACCTCTACGCCTATCGAACCAACGCGGTATTCTTCACAGTTGCATTAAGCAAGTCAAGATATTTTGCGATATGAGAAACTGACTAATTAACGCGGATTAATTAACTAACTAGTTAAATCAGAATTTGCGTGGAGACCTTTCAATACAAAAGTTGTATTGAAATGTGCACTCTACCTGTAATCTCAAATATTATTTATTTTTTTTTGTTGCAAATTACTGATCTAATTTAAGATGCAATCTGCGCACACCAGTCGAATCACCCCGGCCACCTCATTCCTCATTCGCATCGAAATGTGGTGGAAAAACTGACAACAGTTTCAGATTCTTTTCATGGTACTCCCCAATTTAAATTAAAACATTAAACAAGACCGAAGCACCGGGTGTTTGCGAGAAAAAATAACTCTGCAAATTTCACAACAGTAAAAATGTATACGCGTCACTGACCGCTCAGTGTGCGCTCATACATAGCGCTAGCGGTCAGGACCAGATGCCAAAATTTCAGAAGATACGGTTATGTAAAAAGCTATAAGTATTTCCAAAAAAATTTTGTTAGGAAATAGTGGCTAACAGACTCCCGGTTCCATGGAGGCGAATGGCGTCCGCTAGTGGAAGCGCGCCCAGTTTTCACACTGAAAGTACAGGAAGGCGCTTAAGCTTCGCAGTTAAGAATGGAACGCGATAGCTAAATAAAAAAACGGAAAAAAACGCTCGTTTCCAAGACGTTCAAGCGTGCCGGCGTGGCCTAGTTAATTAAGCAAAAAAAGTACCTGCATGGCCTAGTGGATAGCGTGCCTCGCTCCCATCCGAAGGGTCGTGGTTTCGATCCCGCTCCGCCCAAAATATATCTTATTTTTTCTTTGAGGCAAATTAATTACTTTTAGACCAATCGGAATTTTTCCCGTCCCACCAACACGACGCCGACTCCCGACTTTTCTGCACAACGAGCTCCTTAAAGCTGTCGTTTTAAAATTTGCTGAAAATCGCTCAAAACATTTCTATAAGACAATTTTTTTTTTTTTTACTTTGACATTTTGTTAGGTCCAAAAGCACTACATCTAGGCCGGGACCGAGCGTTCGGTGATGCGCAGTTTATTTTGTGGAGGGAAAAATATGGTTGTTTTTTCTCCCATTCGACTTGAATTCGACTTGAATTCGACTCGATAGTCGCGAGCGAGGCTTACTCTGAGACGCCAATAAAACATGTCCATAAAAGACCGATTCCTTCTACGCTAAAAAACAACAACAAAGAAACTCTGGAACTGACATTGATCCCCGAGAGCCCTCCAACGACAATAGCCGGGGACCCCAGAAGCATCCAAACGTAGCAAATTCGCCCGAATTTCAGTGGCATATTCGCTCTAGGCAAAAGTTCCGCCGCATCCGAGTCACTCAGTGTCAGGAGGCATCATCCCCATACCAACATTCCCGCGTCGCTGCGCGGCGGAACGTCACAACAGGAATGCATCCTCGTCATAAAAGGGAAGGGTCGCCGGCGAAACAAACGAACGCTTATGACACAAACAGCCTCTTGTCTCGTAGGCTTCCGAATGCCGAGCGGTAGATCATACAACCAACACTCCTTCCCGTCCTCCTCCTTTTGCAACCGAACCCGAATTCCTAGTTTATTCCCACATTCCGACCATTGTTTTATCGCTCAACGCCGTACCCATTCGACTCTTTCTAACTTGTTGGCTTAGGGGGGCTGGTTTGCCTGGCCCGCCGTCAACGCCAACCAACTGAACGGCGGGAGCGAAACCCCGCAACTACGCTAACCTTCCACCTTACGATGGAGCGTTGGGTACACTACCAGCCATCGAAGCCAATCTCTAAGCACGTGGGCGTCAGGTGACCTTCGGAAGGAGTGCAGTGACGCGTGGCTCGTGCTGTCACGCGAGTTCGTTCGCAGCGCTCTATTGGCTGCGATGACCCGTAGCGTTTGCTGCAGTCCAGTGTAAGGTGAAACGAGGTTGGGGAGAACGGTAGCGTGCGTCAGAGAACTGGCGAGACCTGGCACGCTATATTTCCATGTGCCGGGTACCTAGCGTTTTTATTATTTGTCTTTCGTCTTTTTCATCTCGTGTAACAGTGATCAATGGAGTGTTCCATTCGACCTCCTCTCCCCGATCCCTATTTCCTCCCCTCCTCTCAAGCCTTTCCGCCCAACCAACTCCCGGGAGATACAACTTCTTCGCTGAGCCCATAAAAATCGATCAGACTAGTTCTTTTTTATGCTTTATTTTCTTTTTGCTTTGTACACGCTCTCCGTTGTTCCCTTCGCGGCATGCACCCCCTCATCCGTCCCACCTTTCGCGTTCACTCTCCCCCTCTTCCGTTTTTGTGTCCTCCATCTTTGGCCACCGTTTTGTTTCTTCTTTTTTTCTCTCATTCGTTCCACTCTTCATCCATCTTTGCTCGCAATGCTCGTAGAACAAGCAACGGTGTATAGGCGGCCGCAACGTTTTTGCTCGAATGGACCCGACCAATTCTTTTCTTTATGTTTCTTCTCTCCAAGTATAGTTCTTAGCTTTTGCCAATGCCTCCGAAAGAGGTGGAAAGTGTCGTGGCGTTCGACGGGGATATATAGTACTCCTGGTAGCGTGTCTGTGTGTGTGGACCTGTGTCCTGCGTGTCCCATCGTCTCTGCCTATATAGTATGTGTTCGCGAGCATTTATTTTTGTTCACCATGCCCGTATGTTCTGGTTTGTAGAGGCGTGCGTTTTTGAACACACGTTGGTGCCGATGAACAAGGTGGAGTCGCCAAAAAGGTACAGCTGTATTTTTGTTGCACAAACAAATCTGCGCGTCGTCGTACGCTCAGTTTCCGGCCAAAGTGTTGCTTCAAGGAACCGGATGCCAAGGCTTCACGATGGACCGGTACCTTATTCAAAGGTTATGAGCCATTTTGAAACTGTCAATGTTAACATACATGATGTTTGAACACCTGAGACTGTGGTTTGAAAAACGGAAACTTGTAGAAGTAGGAAAGAAATTATAGGAGACAGACGTTGTCTGTCCCTTTTTCTTCCTCACAGTATCCGTTTCCGTTACAAGTTCCTTTTTCACAGATGGAACTTGTAACGGGAACTGCGTTCCGAAGATCAGAGGGAACGAGGAACGAGCTTTCGTTCCTTTTTCTAGGAACGTGTACAACACTGGTTCTAACCAATGGTTTCAAATTTTGTCGAAGTCACGTGGCGTCAACCCTCCAATGGTCAGCTGGGTGGCCGACCCGGCCGTATACATCAAGCTTGCAACGGCCACCGCTGACCGCTCCATAACATTGGCACAGCCTTGGGTTCGAGACAGAGTGGCGCCACGCTGTGTGGAATTCAAGGCTGTGCCGGGCATGATGTATAAGACATTTCGGCGAGGGAGGTCTATTTTGGACTGATTGGGACATCTGTAAGACCTGTTCGATGCCAATATGCCAATGTCCCCTACTTTGTACAAATGTACATAGTTTGTAAAATAAATTGGTTCGCCAAAGTACTCGCAAAGCCTAAATCGCCTCCTGAAAACTTCAACGACCATTAGCCTGCCAAACTTTGGCAGGACCAAAGTAACACCAACGAAACGAACGAACATTTACTATGGCCCACCCAGAAATTATCCTTATGCCTTTGAATAACATCTCAACACACAGAACGCGCAGCTTGTCTTGATCGACGCTAGGTGTTCAATCAAGTGCCTCGCTAAGTTTGGGCATCATGCCCGATTCTGCTGTACCAGGCTTCCCGCTGTATTCAGCGGGTATCCCGAAATGTCGTCTACACTAATTCAATGTTCCTGCTAAATTTAGTGGGAAACGTTTTCCGCTAAATCTAGCAGAGGGTATGTTTGCTAAATTTAAATTGTTACACTTGAGTGGTACGCTTTTTGGTGAGTCTATTTTATATAAAAAATATTTCTTTTGGGGAGGAGATCCAACTGTCGCACCCCTAGTGGTTAAGTTAAAAATTAAACTTGTGAGGAGATGGCTTCTAAGGTTTTTCGCGCGCTTGTTGCACTCCTCAGTCCTTTGCATTCGCCGGTAGAGGCTTTCACAGTGGGGCGCTTGGAGTCGCTCGCAACCACACAATACGAAGAAACAATTACCGTTGGTCTATGGAACTTAGGGGCAGCACGAAATGCGCTCCCGCCTCTCCCGACAAAACACAGACGTTCGGCAAGTGAAGAAGTTGATCTCTATTTAAAGGGTTCTTTTTTTTTTCACAACGCGAAAGGTATAGAGGAGATGTCCGTGCACGTAAGTGAAGTTCAGAAAGCTGTTCCCATGTATGACGACACAGATATTTCTATGCCTGTCCCGCCGGCCCAGACAGTACACACAAGGACAAATATAGATTCACACTAAATCTTGCATTCTGGTGTATCATCCAGCGAAACAGCGCAAAGAGCGCAGCAGAGCATAAAAATTACGAATCAACAAAGATCGACTTTCTTCTCTCTATTTTAATGTTTAGAACAATGAAAAATGCAAGCTTCATGCCGCGGGCTCACAACTGACAGCGTGCTATGAGGCAATTATGTTTCCGTTTCTGGTTTGGTTATACGCCCCGCGTGCGGAGATATAGAGAATTGGATCGGCTCGCTTTTTCTCGTGGGCAGCCGAACGTTTGGACGGGCCGGACCAGAGCGCGCGAAAAATATAGGAGGTTATGGTGAGGACAACAATAATTATTTGTTTGTATTCCTGATGCAGAGCTCCGCTTGTGTTCAATCATTGAAGCAGCGATTGAACGAGAGTCTTAGTCAAACATGGACGCAGGCCACGTGTCTGATCTGTGCCCTGCACTGGATAAAAATAGATGACGTATATAATTAAATGCACAAACCTTGTGTAGGGTAAACATCGACACGTGTGGAAAACAAGGCGGACCAAGCGCTCCTATAGTTCCCTTTTATCGCCAATACAACTTCCGTGTAAAGGGCTGTGCAAACAGGACACATCGAATGAAAGGCACGGCACACAAATCAAGAACGTACACGCTCCTCAAAATACGTTGAACGTTGCGGCGCTCGAGTAGGTTTTCAGTGAGGATATCAACCACGGAAACAGCCCAACACTCCCCATTTCTTTCCTCGCCTATCGTCTCTCCCCCCCCCCTCTTCCTTTACTTCTTTTCGGAAGGTTGGGGACTGAAAATAACATCGGAAGCATTGACGATAGCCAGGACAGTGTGTGAGAGACTGTCCGGGCCCATACGATGAGCACATTCGAAATCTCTGTCGAAGTACAGAATCGGGAGGTAGCTTCCCCCCTTGCCCCCCCCCCTCCCCACCCCTCAGTCAAGGTATAAAAGTGCTTCGTGAAGCGAACCAGAACCTCAGCAAAACCTCCACCTCCAGTACAGCAAATACTGTGAACTGCGAAAAAAAGAACGTCCTGTGTTGACAGTCCCTTAACAAACGCCGACATAAACGGAGATCGGAAAACGCCTGACGCCGCCGTTGGCTCACTGGAAAGGGCCGTATAGAACCGTGTGGAAAACAGACGAAGCTGAACAAATTCGGAGGAACGAATTCAAAGCGACGTGACCGGACTGCCTGAGCCGAACCTTGCCGACACAATCTCTTCCGAGAGTTTATCAATGTTTCAGCTCCCGGCGACGTACAAGCAAAGGCCCCCTTTGGACGGCCGGTGTTGAAGGATCGAGAAACGCGCGCGGCATGCTACTTAACTCTCTGAAACTTGCTCTTTATGCCCTGTCATCTTACGATGGGCCGCCATGGACCCTACGGGTCACCCTAGCTAAGTTCAGCGCTGCGTACGGACCCGGTTGCTGCCCCCCCCCCCCCCCCGCGCGTTACTGCCCCGCTCTCAAATGTCATGTGTCACACACATAGCACATTAGACGTCCGTCTTCAGTCATCGTAAGGTCCGTCTCCCTTCGAGGTGTGGCGACACTGGTTCATGTTGTAGAGGAGAAATTTAGCCAGTGCAGTCCGGCTGCTATCCTTGGCTAGAAGAGAAGGCCCTAACACGTAGGTTCCCCCGAGCAGATTCGGACGTGATACTGCGCATCATGCGCTGTAGTTCTGCGCATGCTTTATAAGATGCCCTAACCTTTTCAAAAAACACAAAGCGTTAACACCTTTTTTTTCTTTTTTTTTGTGTGATACGCGAATCTGCATTAGCGATACCCCTCCAGATCGAAACGGGCAGGAGTGCGAATGAAGCCCCGCACACCTAGATTCTGGAGCGCGAGCTTTCGCTCTACGTGCACCGAGCAGAGGTGCGCTAAGACACTGGGCTTCCGATCCCCATTACATGTTATCCAAATGACATCCAAATTGACATCTGAGAAAATTTCGCGCCATCTAGTGGCGGCGTTTTAAAACTACACGCGTGCGCTGAGACTGGCCACTCTCGGCCGCCATTGATATGGCGAGAGTGTTAGGAACACTTGTTTTCCCGCCGCTGAATCAACTCGTAAAAAATCTCTTCGTTGCTTCTTGTCGCGGTATTGTAACCAGACAGAAGTGAATGATAATCATGAAGACAAGGTGAAAATTAATAATTTTTTCAAGGATCATTCTCAAAAAGCACGATTCTACTTTATTGAGCAGGAACAAAATCCACACGCGAGCCGCACGTACACGTGGTTATCCGTAATGTGCTACTTTAATGGGGTAAATATTCGTGGGATGTTGTTTGCATGGCCAAAGTTATGCTCTGGATAGTATAGCATATATCACTGGATCCTAGAAAAGTAGCTCCATTGCCTCCCCTGCCTGCTAGAAGGACACGAACTTATACTAACATACAGACGGCCAAACCTCGCAAGCTGATCAGTTGATCGGTCTCATTTGCCATAGCAATCTCCATTCCAGTGTTCAAATCTTGGAATGTTCGAAAGGGTCGTTCTGAATCGGTAGGGACAAGATCGCTATGGAGGATCATCGTTTCTCACCAATATGAGCGTCTTTTGTACTGTTCATGCAATAAACTTAGCAATGAGGCTTATTTCCCATGATCTCTTACAAAAGTAATCTTGTTCTTGCGTATTTCAAGACAGAAAATTTATTTTCAATGGCGCCAAACACCGGCGCAGCATGGGGGAAGTGCGAAGGTGTGCGCTTGTTTCGCCGGCCTTCAAGAAACGTCTTCATAAAGCAACGTGTCACCGGGAATTTAAATCGAGTCACCAAAGTGGAGAGGTCAAAGAGATACTCTCATTTCATGAACAATGGTGACCAGACGGGGAACTTGGCTCTACTTTCCCTAGGATTCGGTAATTTCAGTGTAGCTGGGCTGCCAGTGCTTTCGCAACAGAGACTTCGAAAGCTGTTTACACGCACGCGCTTCTGCTATACACATGCTGTGCTGCAACAAGGATGTTACCACGCCCATGAATAATGCCATCAATCCGAGAACGCTTTAGCATGTGCTTGATTCTGGTGAACTCCAGTGCCTGTTATTCTCTTTCAGCGTATTCTTTAAAAACTATTGAAATTTAAGAAATACTTCTAGAATGACTTAACAAGTTATTCACTAGAACAATGCAACTACTTTGTCACAATACGGAAATGTAAAAGGATATAAAAAGATAGCTTCAATAAATATAGTAGTAAAGACGAAAGAATATATAGAAACGAGGTTTTTGATAAGAGGAATATTAGTGACCTATGAAAAGTGTTTGACGTACTTAACCATAGCATTTTGATACAGAAACTAAGCGCATGCGGAATTCGTGTTTTACCTTCCAATTCAATCGAAAGTTATCTAACAGACAGCAGTTTGTCAATTTATCAGGCACGGAATCAACAACTAAAGCCATTACCATCGTTGATCGGCTGAGGCTCACTTCAAAGTATCTTTCTTTTTGTAATATTTATCACTGATCGGGTCGCCTATTTACAAAACGATTGTGTTCTTTATGCCAATTTCACCAATATTTTTATATCTGATGTAAGCATGACGAAACTGTACAAGGAAGCCAACCATACTTTAGAAAAGCTAGCCAATTGTATAGCCTACACCAAATTTGTGCCGAACATAACAAAAAAAAAACATTCTGCGGAAAAAAACGCTTTGCACACATCATCTCTTATTCGCAAGCATAATCTTAACTCCAGTGTTTCATACCAAATTTTTAGGATTTCCCTTAGACCATCATTAGCACGTAAACAAATAGACAATGAGAGATAGAAATATTTCAATTCTATAAATATTACGGTACATATTTTCCTTAACACCCAAATGCTCTGTCATTGCTTCGTTCATACTCATTTCGTACGAGTTATCAATTTATGAACTTGCATACAAAAGAACACTTAAACTCATACAAAGTCCCCCGAATAGAGCATCCAACGAAGGAAGTTTGGCGCGAAAGCGCGAGATTTGCATACTCTTATAAACATTTTAACTATTCATCAGTGCTTCGGATATCGTATAGCTTTGTTATCCTGTAAATGTGTAAACAGCCAGGCAAGATATTCATTGAATAAATTCGCGCAACAAAACGCCATGTATCATATACACTCTTATTCTGAAGCGTCACTATCTGTACCCTTCATAAAAAAATATCTACGTTGCATTCACATTTACTTCGCACCCAAAACATTAAACTCGCTTCCGTGAAGACTAACTGATCTTTCAAGTTTCTATACATCCAAAAAAGGGATTCGTGTTCACATATAGTCTGTATGACTAACCAACTTATTTTGTGCCTATCTGTGATGTTTACTTTTAAACACACTTATTTTTAACAGGGTTTTATATTTATAAGTTTTTCGATTTCAGATTCCCAATTAAAATTAATTATATTGTTTTTACTGCTTTATTTTGTTTAACGTTTTTTTTTTGTTTCTATCAGACATATACATACCTTCATAAATTTGTTCTCGTTTATTTACAATGTCGTTTCTTTGATTGATGCTAAATTTTGGGCTAACGCTTGATGGTTGACCAAACCTTTATTACCAAAAGGGTTCCTATGACAGCTTTTTTTAACACTTTGCAACCCGTGTCTGAATAAATATTTTATGAATTAACAACTTGCTTAAAACTTAAAGCTTATTTGGACTTTACTTGAGTCGACTGGTTTGCTTTCCGAGGATCCGGTTTCGCGCAAGAAACTGATGATTGCCGTGAAACGCAAAAATGGCGATCACTTGTGTTACGAAAGGCAAGAATTTAGGTGTATACGATACATAAGCCATGAAAATATCAACGTAGTGTACGTAACTCATGGCCATCGCTAACGCAGAATTGGTATCCTTCAATGTATAAATATCGCCGGTTTCAACCGGTGTCGTATCGAGGTAGTTTTCGGTGGTGAGTTTGTAGCTACGCCACCTTTTACGGTCGTTCGTCTTCAAGGCGGCCTAGTACTCGTTAACTTCGCCTGTTATGAAGCCATTCGTAACCGCAGCCAAACACCGACTCGGTAGGAGATCGTCGGCTGCGGCGTTACCCTCACTCGCTGCGGCGACTGCCGAAGTAGTCAAGGCGGCGCACCGCGTAAACAGTGTTGCCTGTTGAAGTATTTAGCATAGTCAAACATGGCTTCTTAGGGTTGCCGTCAGCAATCTCGGAAAGGGCATATTGCTTTGATGGCTCGTAGGATCCTCTGTGGTCTATCGTAAGGTGAAACGGAGTGCAGTCCTGTTTAAGTGTTAGTTTTTATTTTCTGTTCAGATTGCTTTTGTGTGCGATGAAGTCCTTTCTATTCCAGTCGTATACACACGAAAGTTGTCGTCCGCTCATTTTTTTAATAACCATTTGCACTAAGTAGTATATAACACTAGCTATACAATGACGTTTTTCGGATGCACTCTTAATGGGTGTTTCCAAGTTAGCACACGCTTGTGAAGTATTAGCTGGTTATAAAAAATTTACACATCATTTCAATATACTTTTATTACTCTAGTGCTTAGTACGATTTAATGTTTTTTTTTTCTTTTAACTTGTTTCCACTGCCGAAGTCGGATGACTTTACCAGTGTTGGGAAGTACTTTGAGTACGTTGTACTTAAAGTACAACTTCAAATAGGTTTTAGAAACTTGTACTTTTCCGGTACTTTCCGAGGAAAGTACAACTCCCGACTTCAAAGTACATTCGCCAAATTTGGTTTTGTTACATTTGTATCACGAAATGATGTCTTGTCAACTCCGAAGAAAAACTTGGAGGGATATTCAACTCTTGCCAGAAACGTGAGCACACGACGCATCGCTCCTTTTGTTCTGGTAGTGACTTTCCCGTAGCTTTTTGAACTCTCACTACTTCTCGGTCAGTCAGCGCAAGCGAGGAGGTTTAAAATATCAGGAGAGCAAAATTAATTATTATGTAGTACCTGAGACTGTGGTGCGGAGCAATTAAATTTTCAAGACGAAGAAAAAGACAACAGAGGAGAACGTTACAATGTTTTGAGACATTGTCTTTTGCCTTTTCCTTCTATTTGATAGTTCCTTAATTTTTTCGCACCCCAATCTCAGGTGTCACATTATGATTAATTATCACCAGCGCGCTTGCACACTCATTGTTTTTTTTTTTGCATTAAGGAGAGGACCCTCCTTTATGAAAGGATTGCTTGCTGAAGCTACGGGGCTGGCATCATGCTCCCTCCTAGTACATTTAACCCGCTTGAGTGCAACAATCTAGTGCAAGGGATGCCAAATTCAGAAGAGGAAATTCTAAATTTGGCTCCATTCCTTAAAATAACTAATTTGTGGCCACTTGACTTTATCAGATATTCGCCGCTGTTTTTTGAGAAGTCACCCCTGATTACCCCTGGGCCCTGGGCAATGCATACCAGTTATAAATCACTGTATACGGGAATGAAAGGGCATCATGAAAGATTGTGTTGAAGTATTGTAAGTTACTTTGAAAGTACATTGTATTTATAGTACTTTACTCCAAGTACGTTGCACCCAGTGTACTTAATACTTTACTTAAAGTACATCACGTGTCCTTTACTTTGTACGTTACTTGAAGTACCTCTTAGGTGTACTTTACCCAACACTGGACTTTACAGAGTATTCATAGCTATTACATGCGGTCATTAGTTTATTTTTGTTTAATGTTTATGTCATTTTTTCTCTTACACAATAAAATTGCGAGTTTCGTCGGAGGCGTATTGCTACTGTAACTTCATCAACATAGCTTATCAGGCGGGCTTGTACAGGGTCCGATCGAGAAAAGTAAACCCTACTTTTCGGCCCGCATAAACAAAGTACGCATCGCAGAACGCTCAAACTCTTCCCAAAGGTAGAGCTAGAGGTCACAACCAGATGCCAAAGTTTCAGCCCGATCCGATAACTGAATCAAAAGTTATAAGTGATTTTCTGAAAATTTCAATGGTAAAATGGCGGCCGACGGAGTTTTCAAACACATGGGGCTCTATGGCACCAGAAACCGAAAACGGGCAAAAATGGGCTCCATTTTGCCATTGAAATTTTCAGAAAATCACTTATAACTTTTGATTAAGTTATCGGATCGGGCTGAAACTTTGGCATCTGGTTGTGACCTCTAGCTCTACTTTTGGGTGGAGAATGAGCATTCTGCGATGCGTAGTTTTTTTACGCGGGCCAAAAGTCGGGTTTACTTTTCTCGATCGGACCCTGTAGATTGGCTAGCTTAGCTTAGGTTTAGCTTTATTTCATTCGGAAATGATTGGTCTGGTATGGGAATATTTCATTCGATTGCGGTTCGTAGAATCAGGCTACGTTATGTTATGTTTTTTTTTAATATAGGCCTCATTAGGCTAGGTTAGGCAACATTATGTTAGATATAGTTAGGCTAAGATTGGTCATGCTAGATTAGGTTAAGTCAGGTCTATTTAGGATTTGCTCGTACGAGTTTGGTTAGATAGGGCTATGTTACGCACGGCTTCAAACCTGTAGTCGCCACGCGAAGGTTAATACAAAGGCAAATTAACTGGCCCCATTTTAACACAACGCAAGAAACGTCTAGGCACAACAATCAAAATACGTTCACAGGCCCCATCATTCACATCCCCCATCTCCCTCATGCTGCAAATGCTGTCTAGCCCGGAAAAAAATCAGCGTCTTACTGCACCCAACGGTGCTATATTATTGCGATGGAAGAGGGCGAAAAAAGCGCGAGCGAGACAGTAAAACGAAACAAAAAGTAATCTAGGGAATGTACACAGGAAAGAAGGAGAACGTGCTTCGCGGGCATGGCGCGTCTTGTGCCCACCTTCGAGGTCGGGCACTGCGCACGCATTAAGCAGGGTATCCCCACGAGAGTCCTTCGCGAGACGGCGAGCCGCGTGAGTATTGTAGACGTGTACCTGGTGCTACGAGCGACTGCCTTCGGGGAGCAAGCAGACCCTCGTGAAGTGGCCAGCAGTGTTTCTCTCTTTGCTGAGCTCAGCACACAGCGCCAGGCATTCGATCAGTGCTGCGTAGTCCCCAGATGCATCATGGAAGAATTAGCAAAACGTTTTGCAATTACTGGGGCCCTAAGAATCGCGAAAGAAAGTCCTCTAGGGAAGTTTCATATTCAGAAACCCTTCGAGGAGCCCGTGTTAGCAACCGTAATGGACCCTTTTCAAATGAGTGCGCCCTCCAGGAGCGTGACGGTGGCGAACGCGGACGTCTTCCTTATTGACATGGGCTCCCTGGTACGGAGACTGCTCCCTGACGTGTGTCGCGTGCTGAATTCTTCATCTGAACAGTCACCGTAGTAACTGGCCGTCGGAAAGCTAAGTTGGCTGAGTCGTTGGTCGTCTTGTCAAGTTCGAGCAGCGGCCATTTTGAACGCAAGACCGTCTCCGGCGGGTCGCTCCAATAATGCGGGTCCATCATCTGCTCGTCGATTTGAAGAGGTCCTTCGGAGCATATTTTTGTCTCCGTCGCGTTTCTTGAAGAGCGCTCGGAATCTTCCAGCCGAATTTACTCTTAGATTACGCGAAAAACTGAGCAGGTGGGCCATCCTTTGAGAAAGTGAAACCCCCGCTAAGTCTTTTTGTTTGATTCGTCGCAATAGTATGACCCAATTACACCTTTAGGAAAAGCGGGGATGAGTGCCTGGTAATTTGATGTCGAATTCTCCTGGGCCTCCACATTCGCACGCTAATCTTTCAAGATCTGTTGGCTGCATTAGACCTCCACCGTTTATTATCGACCGTCGGATCGCGTTTCTGCGGCACAAAATAACATTTCGTGACACACGAGATTATCTCAAAGCTAGTACATTAGCAGAAATTTACGCGAACTGGGTAATTTTCTATCTTTCAAACAAAGGTTGCCGGACTCTGTACGAACTTACTAAAAACAAGAAAACTGCGTAACCTGTAAAAAAAAAAATTCTGAATTCGCAACAGAATGTTCCAATCACTTTATATTTTCGAAAAATATATTCTGAAGGGAATGTGTATTAATGGAACGAAACTATAACACAATAAATATTTACCTTTAAAAAATTATGTGCAATCAAAAAGTATCAACAGCCATACAAACACAAAAACAAAACAAGTATATGCTAATACAAGTTGCACTGTGAAAGTCGCCTGATAAATATGCCATACGCGAAACTGCTTGGTGGTCTGTTAACACGGTGCCTGCGGCCATCTTGGTAGCGTCAAGTTTCTTGAGTTTCGGTTTCTCAGCATTTTCGGAGGCAGGGATCCTTTCCAGTGATGGCGACGCAGTGACTGCGTGATTTTCTGACTTCCGATCATCCAACGTGTGAAAGGACTAGGCCGTCGTCCCTTTCAATTCTGAGGACACTTTTAATTTATATTTTGCCGCGAAGGCGCTAGAAGTCGTACTTTTTAGCGGTAGAAGCATATCGCCACCATCTTAGCTCCAAGCCAATACATGCGACTCAAGGTTCTTGTTTTTCCAGTTGTTATTGGCAAGCACTTTGATCGCTGAATAGCTCTGAGGTCCTCTAAACTAAACTGCGCCTTCGGTATGTTTGGCAGGCATTATAAAGAACATAAATTGGTTTGAGAATCATCGACCTAGAGCACAGGTGACAGATTTTTGCGCCGGTAGACGAGGATTTGATTAACACTGGCAGAACGACAGTATTACAGTATGAATTTTGCAAAGCACGACTTTCCCAAAACTACCCACAAAGCTCCTTTGTAATAAATAGAAGTTTCATCTCGGCTATATTATGAACGTAAACATCTTTGGCAGAAATCATTCTGGTCAGGAAAATAATGCACTGATTGAAATTTGAAACTCTAACCAAAGTTTAATAATAAAAAAAGGTCCGGACGTTTCGGGACCAGCTAGGTCTCTGGTCACGAGTGACTGTGAGTTGGACGGACGAGGGATCCGCTCCCTCCTCCGTACAACCCACAGTCACCCGGACCAAGGGACCCAGCTGGTCCCAAAACGTCCGGACTTTTTTTATTATTAAACTTTGGTTCGAGTTACAATTTTCAGTCAGTCTATCTC
This sequence comes from Ixodes ricinus, assembly GCA_037355805.1. Classification (NCBI taxonomy): domain Eukaryota; kingdom Metazoa; phylum Arthropoda; class Arachnida; order Ixodida; family Ixodidae; genus Ixodes; species Ixodes ricinus. Next base: position 41,455 of record JAZHYW010030921.1, on the reverse strand, counting down.
GACTATAAGAAGAAAAAAAAAAGGGAGGCCGTGAAATGAAGTTGGCGCCGCGGGTGTAGCACCACTCGGCATCTGCAGTGCAATTTTATGCCGTAGCTAACATTGAAGCTTTAGCAATTGCGATGAACCCGAGAAAGTGCATTTAATCTAACGTGGCCCTCGACAAAGCCGACAGCGAAATCCCATCTCTGTAAGAGATTTGAGAGCAAACAGACACGCCTCCCGTGTTTGTTGTGTTTTCCATTCTGCAAACCCACGTAATAATTCGTCAATGATATTTAGTCAACCGAATGTCCCCCCTAATTTTACGGGTTTTGTTTACAAACCTCGTTTGCCGCTGCCAGATCAAGTGCATACGAATAGCTGCTATGCAGTGAAATCATTTTCTGGCTGCCCTAATTCAAACTTTTTCAATATATGACATTCAGATGAAGGACTCTGTGATATTTTAGATTTTCGTTGTTCATTGTTAACCGTACTAGTTTTGAATTGTGGGTGGTGGCACTAATTTGTCAAGCAGTACCATATTTTTTCATTGCCTTGGTTGGCTGGGTCGCCTTCAGAAACATAGCTGTTTTTGCAGCAAGAAAAAACCAGGCTGACCCTACATCGTGCACCAGGATATAAATAAAAATTAAGAACATATTTTCTAAAACTTTGCGAGATATGTTAGGACTCAATTCGATGGTTTTAAAGGGATGCTGAACCGAAAAACAGAATCTAAATTCTTTGTCGTTTTGATATTTACAGCACACGAATGGCTCTTAAATAACGGTACTTGAAACAATAAAGTAGTCTAAAATGTATGATTTATGGAAATAAATATTATAAGGTGCACCTGGTGAGTTCTTTGAAAGCTCGTTTCGTGACGACAACAAACCTGTAGTACGCAGAACGCGGCTATGGTGGGCCACCAAAGTTGGCTCCGACCTACCTCGTTGGCCCCGGCGTGCGCTCACGCCGCGTGGTGGCGCGACGAAACGGAAATGCGACGTGCGAACCCCGTTCCGGAACGATGAGATATATTTTTAAAAGAAATGCAATTTTATCTGATAAATTTGTCGAACAGTGTTCGTCATGTCGTTTTTGACACGACACCTATGCGGCGCCGAACGGCCGAGCGAGCATGGCGAGCAAGCGGTCGGCGCTGGTCGGAAGAACCTCTTCGGTTCTTCCGACCAGCGCCGATCGTTCCGGCGTTCTCAGTCTGTTGAAGCGGGTGGCGAAAGCGACGATGCAGCAGGGACAGCAGTCATCTGACGCCGCCGTCGCTACGACGCAGGTGCAGAAGTGGACTGGGGGTGGCCAGGTGGCTGGCAGGTAGTGCGCAGCTAACTTGGCTGGATTAGTTGGCAAACTTCCAACGCGACGGGCATCCGTCTACTATTATTCAAAGCGCAACTTTCTTCCACGCTGTGGCGCGTCGGCAGCTCGACTTGTTGACGTCAGTTCCGTTGCGGTTTGTTGTCGTCAGTTCCGTTGCGAGTAATCCCAGAGGGCCTCGCGCGCGTCGGAGGCTTCTGGCGCTTCTGGCTCAATCGGCGGTCGTCATTCCAAGAAATATAATAATCCGATCTCCATCCCTTTACATGAATAGCATTTTTAGGTATAGTGCGGTCCCGGGAAGCTTGTCCGGGGCTTATTTCGGCAACTTCAGATATCGGTTCAGCATCCCTTTAAAGAGTTTCGCGCCGTGCGAGAATGATCACAAGTTTGTTCACGTTGTCGCCAAATAATATTGTCAAAAGCTGCGTGAAAAGTAATAAGTAAACAAACTGAACCTTGCCTGCGTATGTCCCATGTTCCCTCCGTAATCAAATGGTCTTCGCTGCTTACAAAGCGGAACGCAGTAATGCGTTGATACCGCGCCTTTCGCACTAAACGTGGCTACTTGTTTACAAGAGTTCTACACAGGTACGATACTGGATTTATTTTCTCGCCGCTACCAAGATTGCGGACGTAGTTCTCGACACGATACCACATGGCGCTGTACATTTCGTATTTTGTCCATTACATGGCGAATTATTACAGCATAACCCCCCCCCCACACACACACACACACACTCCAAGGTAACTAAGTAGCGCATCAGATAAAAAAATGAAAAAACTATCTTTAGTAGCTGAGTCGGTCCGGGAAATATGGCCACTTCAGCGATATAAAAGGAAGCCAAAAGGAAAACACTAATATCAAGCCGTTAAAACAGAATAACCAGTGGCAGCATGATAGTTGTGTACATGATCACGGCTTTTACAGTACACAACAAGTAACGTAATACCTACTTTATAAAGTAGTTGACGTAAAATTCCTAGTTTGTTTCGTTACCTCTTTGCGTGCCTTTGAACGTGCTGAATTCCTTTGTACCTCCGAAGATGGTAAGCAGAGTGCCGGGTTCAGGCGAGACCTCCTATGACCCTACCCAATACGTACTATCGGGTTCAAATGAAACGCGAACAGCGGAGCGCGTGCTCGTTGGTACAGGCTGCGCCTCCTGGAGGCCCCTTAAAATTGATAAAACTGCGTGTTGGAGAATAGGGCGCTGCGAGAACGTGTGTCCTACGCAAGCTCCGACGATACGCCTGCGATGCGCTGGATGTTCCGTCCCAGCCACTTTCGTTGGCTCGTCATCAGCCAACGTTACTAACAGCCGAATTCATAAACGGGCCTCGACTCGAACTCGACTCAAACTCGACTCGAAACTCCACTCGAGGCCGGTTTTGCGCTTCATAAACCGACCTCCACTCCAAACGCTCCTCGACTCGAGGAAATTCTCGAGTCTCTCCTCGAGAATCTCAAGGTAGCTCTGTCGCTTCCTCGAGCCGCTCCTCGACTTGAGTTTGGAGTGTCATGGCGGCCGACGAGTCGTTCGCGGAGTTCGTGCACTTCGTTTTAAGCGCAGAAGAGATCCTCTACGACGACGCAGGCGACAGCGAATCGAGACGAGTGACGAGACGGTGTTCCAGCGAACCCCTGAACCCGCTGGAACGCTTCAGTGACCGCGAATTTCTTGTGCGGCGCCGCTTCGCGAAGGCGACCGTAGCGAGCACTCTGCTGTCTCTGCCGGGAGCGTGAGTACTCGGGGCCTGCCACCCTTACCGATGCTGCAGCTTCTCGTTGCTTTGAACTTTTATGGTGAAAGGACGTTCCAAGTTGTTACGGGAACCATGGGAACATGCCGCAGCCGACAGTGTGCCGGGTTGCGGAGCGAGTTTCGCGGCTCCTCGCACGGACCATCTTCACCCGCTCGGTGAAGTTCCCGCACGGTGCAGCGATTTTTAACGCGTTCGTGCGGGGCTGCTGCGAAATGAAGTTTCCAGGGGCGACTGGGTGCATTGATAAGAGGACCCGGCGGTCCCGACGTGGAAGTGTTCTCGAAACAGAAATGGATACTTCTCCATCAACGTGCAGGTAAGTTCACCCCTGTTGTTTGCGTTATTAGTGCCAAACTTAATTAATCAAACTGTACGCTGAGATGCGATATCGTAGGTGCAAACTCTGACGTAACGATATCAATCAAAACTTTAAAACAAATCTGTATCCTCCAACAGTTCGCATGACCGAGCGTGCACGTACTCCCGTTCTTATGAAGAAAAAAAAATGTCATTAAACGGTTGCCGGCTCTTGTGAGAGCACAGAAATACGTTAAAATAAAAAAGAACTCCCGATCGGGTTACCGAGCACAATGATAGTAGCGGCCCGAGCCAGGTGTTGCCCGAGCGCACCCTCCTTGCTAGAATGATCATGACCAAAGCACATTTCCAGTGAACGTACGTGGGATGGGACGTTGTGTTACAACACAGTCTCATCCCAGATGAACCTTTTTTAATCGTCAGATTCTCAAATATGAAGACTTAAAATAAAACTAAATTAAAATTGAAAACGATGAGCAAGTGTTTACTTTCTACATACACATTAAAGCATTCATTTGGTGGCATTCACAAGTTGTCTGTGCAATTGGTAACTACAACAGTCCCATATGTAAATAGTTTTTGTGTCTGCATGTGTTTGTGACGTGTCCACCAAACTGCACGATGAACACCCACTGCTCAATAACATTTGTTCATCGAGGTTGGTTGTTTGTAGGTTCTTGGCATTTGTTGCTTAAATGAGACCACGGCTTACGAGTCCACAGAAATATACAATAACGTAGAAAACATACGCCGATACCACACCATTCGCAGATTGACATCCTTCGGCAAGCAGCAGAGTGTACCGAAAGTACAACTAGTACCAAAAGTCCATATTGTACAGCACATCACCCGAACCAGACTGATGCCTGCAGCCATCTAAAAGAGACTTTCTGAAGCTTAATGTGCACGAAGGGACATTATCCACTCACGACAAAAAGCTGTGTGTGCACATCTGAAGAGTGTTATCAAACACAGCACTTTCTAATCAGACACACCACTCCACAAACTAGTCCCAGATTTTCTATTCAAACAATAATTGTGCTGTATTGTTCTTCATTTTTGTCTTCTTTAGGTACCAAAAAGGATGTGTATTGGTTCTTCATTCTTGTCTTATGTAGGTACCAAAAAGCCCACTTCCGGACTAGGAACTCAGCGCAGCGGGCCTAGGCGCTTTCCGTGCCTCGACATGTGGTTGTGCAGCACAAGCCTGAACGGTCAGCTGTGATGATCACTGGTGGACTTGTACTGCAAAACTTGGCCCGCCTGCAGAACGAGCCACTTCCCGCTTCACCAGTCCCACCCCCACTGATGATGCTGAAGGCCGTCTCATGTCCCATGGACTCCAAACCCCGTGGATACATTCAACGGGGCATGGGTGCGGGCTCAACTCATTGCATGGTGCTTCCAGTAGGCACTGAATGCATAACATGTTTTTTAGCTTAGGTCACCAAACAATCAATTCACTGGCCATATTAAAGCTCGAAATGCAATCGGGCCAGAAACAAATCAACCTTATACTATGGCCACACACTTTCTAGTTTAAACCGAAAATAATCCGCCGGTTTGTCAGTTAGTTGGTCGCCACGGATTGTTGCTGTCTTTTTTCTACTCGGGTTCGAGCTGGATGGCGGTGTTTGAAACTATGCTGGTGGTTGCTGTTTTGTGAATCTTCCAAAAGAAGCAAGACCCACTTGCCTTCTTTTTTGCGGAAACATTTTGCTTGAGAACAATTCAATCTTTGTCATCACACAAAGCAGAGGCGTAGCAGAATACAAAGGAAGTGAAAAGCTCCCGGTAATTACATTGAAATAACTCAAATTTTTGCCATGTTCACTCTAGACTTTTCAGAAAGTTGTTCAGTTCACATTTGTTTGAAGTAAACTTGTACTTCAGAATGTCTGAAATCATGTCTTGCAGCTGTGACCCCGTATGAAGAACTTTCGGTTAGAGTGCAGCAATTCCTTGCGAGGACACTTTCGGTTGTTAGGCAGTCAAGGGTGTCCGACCTAACAGTACCTAAAAATACAAGCATGCGGGGCACATGCACTCGAACTGATGGCATCACACTATTACTGAGTGTGAGCATGAATAACTTGAGCATTGTACCAGTGTTTAGCTGGAACCGCTGTTCAATTACTGTATCAGTACGTGGTGAGCTGAAAACTTGGGCCCAACTGCTACGTCAGCACTGTAGTAGTGTGCCGTGAAAAGGCAGTGAAGTCAAATTCTGGGTTTTTTGTGCCAAACCTACGATGGGCATCTGGCACGCCCCAGCAGAGAACAGGATTAATTTTGCAACCAAAAGCTCGGTGACACGGCGCCATCTCCACAATGAAGAGGCAGTAGGCAAACCTCGTCAATGTGGTGTTGACTTCACTCTGGGAGGCAGTGCAAGTCCATAGAGGATTGCGAGGCACAGACCCCTGGACAGGAAATGAGACATGTCTGAACTCAATGAAAACTATAGCAAAACTCTGTGATGACAGCATTTAATGAACGAGACAGCACATGGACAACATAGTAATAAAAAAGATATTACATAAATAACAGTGCCAAAGTTTAGGAAACTCCTGGCTATACACATTAAAACATTGATTCCTATATTTTCTTCAGGGGGATCGGTGGTCGATTGCATTAACACCTCACAGCTTGGAGCACGGGCAGTGAAAGCTTGCACAACTGAACATAGGAATCCCGAGTTCAATCCCTGCCCGTATCGATATGGACGATTATTGTACCGGCATGCGGTTGTGTATCAGAACTGTGATGTAATTTGAAGACCCAAGGATAGCTGTGGTACGACACTGGCTAAATATCTCGTCTAGAGTGGAGATAACAGATGCTCACTGGGGCTGACTAGCTTCCCATTGTCTAAACATACAAACAACGTAATTAGTAAGGAATAAAAATACTTGGCTACTTCCTCCGCTTTGAGAGAATACATTTAAAGCTGACGTAACCGCCCTTTTGCATAAAATGTTCACTACAAATAGCCATTCAAGAAACAAGTTAAAAAAAATGCTAGGTGTTGCTGTACGAGATATGGTCAATACTTGCAACAACTTCAGGTCAGGGATAAAATGAAGCAAGTTACGGACTTTAAAAAAGCATTCTTATAAACACAAAATAAAATGTAAAACATTGTAATTACTAAAAAGGGAGATGAAACAAATCGAATAAATCAGCCTATGTTGTGGTTGGTCCCCGAGAACAAGCAGTTGTTGCAGCTTGATTAGTTTGTTGAGCTGCTGCAGCTCAAGCTCGAACCAGCTTGTTACTCTGCTGCTGATGGAAAACCTGGGCCTGCGCCTGCTAATAGGCAACCTGACACTGACGTAGCTCCACCTGCAGCAGGTGCAGCTCCTTCTTGCGCTGTTCCTCCTTGTTGAGGGCAGCCGCACGGCCTCCTTCTCGGAAGCAAGCATCTGCTCAAAGCATCGGTGCGGCCTCCAGTCGGGGACCTGGTTGGTGACGCAGCAACAGAACCTCCATGATGCTGCCCCAGTCCAGTGGCAGTGAGGCAGGCGAATCTGGGCAAGCACAACACATTGATGCCATGAGTGCTACAAACAAGATAAGGACACGACAGAACTGGTAGAAACTGTCACAACGACCCCACTACAGGAATGTTAAATGCCAACTGTTGGTAAACATGAAAGTCTGCTTAAGGGTGCCTCTTCTGCACCACTCTTATGCTGTGGCTGGTTTACAGTCGCATTACTGCAGCATTTTTGTCTTTGTACGCTCGGCCACAAATATGTTTTTCCCAATTAAACGACAATGAACCTCGCCAGAGTGAATGACACAAACTGTCTATACAGGATATACAAAACTGCCAAAACCAACGACCAAGGAGCAACTCTCGCTGGGGGAGGCTCTACTTGACGGAGCCTTCCTTCCTTGCTCTGACCCTTTACCTTCAGTGATATTGCCAGTAACGACAGCGCAGACTCCGAATGGTGATACTGTCAAAAGAGACAGCGCTGTTATTTCGGACCTTGTTGGCCCTCGGGCAAACGTGTGGCGTATTTGTCAATAAACATGTCATTTTCCAGACCCAAAGAATTTACTGTGTTTCTACGTGGTACTGTATTTCTAAAGTTGAAACCCACAAGTCGCATTCATGAAAACACGGCTCATTGTCACAGTTTTTAGCGTTCCTATGAGACAGTTTGCCAAAATCGAAATAATAAATAAATGGAAGAGCATAGACAGAATTTTTTTATGAATAAACACTAGAAGCTGTGTGGTCTACTAGCAACGAACCTTCATGTGTACGTAGGAAATGCAATCTAAAGCCTTTACCTCGCATCATGTCAGTCATCATGCTCGTTCACCGTGGCTTCAGGAATGGTGGCTGGCAGCACTGAAAGCACCGGCCAATGGCAGCCGCATTGCCATGTGGGACACTAGTGTCCCCACAAGCTGGAGGGACGGGCTCATTGGACAGCGGGCGGAACACCAGTGCCCCCTCCTGCAACGAGAGGCCGAAGAACATCCTGTGACAGCATCCGTCAGTTGAGATGTACAGAGCACAACACAGAAAGAAAAACAAATCATACGGCAACTTCTCCGGTACAATTTGTTGTTCGACATTTAACTGCAAGAATGAAATGCGAAACAAGAGATGATGTCATACCTGCGCTGTTTCTTGACGTGTGTGGAAAATGCTGGAGTAGCTCAATGTGATCATCGGCAGCAGTCATATTGCGGACACACAATTTTTCAAATCAATAACATATACTACTACCCAAATTAAATTTATGCCGTCTTAATCATGCCGGTACAATGCGCCGGTTAACCTCACAAATAAATGACAACGGTTGCACACTAACATGGACACCTGAAAAAAGACAGTGGTCAACAACTGGACTCCAGCACATCTCATGTTCACATAATGATATTTCTTAGGAGGTTACAATTAAGAAATGAGAGCTGGTAGTCAATTAAACCAGCACAAGATTTTTTTTTCTTCAAAGACTAGCACGCAAGGAGGTCTAATTGACATAATCTAAACTCCTACTTAACGTAACTTCAACGTGCACTCTTTTCAGTTTCGTGCGTCGCGTTTTATTGATACGCCAGGTTGCCTCTCTAATCTCCTCAAGAAAGGGGCCGGACCCCAAGCTAGGGTGGTGTGGTGCAACCGGAATGTTCGCTGCGTAATTTCCGCTTGGATATAGCACAACACGCAAACGAAAGTTGTCTGATGTCTGCACAAGAAGCACCACAAAGATAGCGACAATTCACTGTCACGCCCACCTGCGGCCTCGACATTAAAATGCTTGACTAGCTCCTGCAGACGCTGCAGGTTGCCACAGCAAAGTCCCCTGCAGAGTTATTCAGTACACACGTCCTGTCATGTGATTTTGCGAACGCATTGCGTTATACTGCCCGAATATAGAAATTGATTACACACCTGTTGCGTGGATGCCCCGCTTCTTCTCGGAGTCCGTTTTCTTCCACTTGGATTTACCGTTGTCCCAACACTCGTGGGCGGACATGCGGCTGGCGGTAATACTTCGAGCAGTCTCTTCTATGCGTCAACTTTAGCTTCTTTCGGGGAGTTGTTAGTAGTAGCACGAAGCGGCTCCCCTTCTTCGTGTAAACCACTCGCCCCTTCTTGTCACCTTCTTTGAACGACATCGTTGTAGGGCAAGGCACTCTAGTAGGACTCTGAAGAATCATTAAGGGATAAGGAGATACTCGTTCTAGGCGGCGACAGCGACGCAGATAGGCGGTGAGACCAATTGAGACGGCGAAGAACGGACGAGACGCGGAGAGGACCGCCCGAGACGGAGAAGCCGATAGCAGCCGACAGCGGCCGCCGCCGTTGCCAGACTGGAGAACACTTGTGGCTGTTTGTCCGAAAACCGGCTACAGCGCAGAAAACATGTGCGCTGCGAAGCAGAAATCTTGCAGATTCTCAGTTCAATGTTAGTAAAATGTGTCCCTTTAAATAAGGTGAACTAATATGTTCGTAATTCACACCACAATAACGTTTTTAACTTCACTTTTTGCTACAACCTCGTAACCAGACGCCTTTCACGTCTCCTCGAGTTTCCTCGAGTGGAGGAAGCTTTCTCGAGGAGCTCCTCAGCCGAGGAAACGCCGAGGCGCGTCTCTGAAGCCCGATGGCTCCTCGAGTGGAGGCGAGCTGCTTTCCTCCACTCCAGTGAGTCGAGGTGGAGCGTCGAGTCGAGGCTCGTTCATGAATACGGCCGTAAAACACTCATTTGGGAAACTCACCCCTGAAACTTGGGTCGCTGGCGTCCACCGAGACCGAGCTAAATACGATAACAGCGCCACCTCTAGCGAGTCACTGAATGTTACCAGACTACCGAAACTTCCAGGTTCGAGGTGCCAAGATGGCGGCTCAATCGTTTTCTTTCCTGTGGTCACCATAAGCTTTTAGAAAGCATTTTTTTTTTGCGTGAAAACAAATAGAAAAAGCTCTTTCTCTAGGAACTTTCATTGGAGATTAGTACAAAATGACGGGCGCGATATGTTTTCTAAAATCTTTAGTTTACAAGGTTTTGCGGCCCAATTAGTATTGTTTTTATACAACCATGTATCAACGGTGATTTCAGACAGCGCGTCCCGACTTGGGTGCGTCCTTATTTCGGTAGTAATTCGCGGAGCGGCCGCTTTGGGGACTGGGGTTGGCACCCACGAAACTCTTTCCACCGTATATGTCTTGGCACCAAAATGGCCGATTAGAGCCAAAATAGAACCACCACAGTAGATGCTATCAAATGCGATGCTCCCTAATCGATACAGCCGTGCAGTTCCTCAAGTGGCCGCTGCAGGAGAAATGGCGGCGTTGCGATCGCCGTTAGCTCGGGCCTGGTGTACGGATCGGTGCCACATTTTCAGAGCAGGCTCTATGGCAGTTTCTCAACTGATATGTTCTAGTAACTTTGGCATGAGCGACGCGATGAGGTCCGCTGCTCGCAGCAGGATGCTTACGCGTGCTCTCGCGTCCGCGTCCGCGTCCGCAGCGTCATGGTCCCTCCTGATTTCCGCAACTTCTTTTTTTATTTTTTTAATACCCGTTGTTATGGTGTTCGAGGCTGAGTGGGAGCGGCTGTGAGCTTCGGACCTGGTATCCCGCATGATGGAAGGTCTAACTCGTCGGATGGCGGCCGTTATAGACGCTGAAGGCGACTTCACAGTGTATTAATTGGCTCCTCACTAAGACCAGCTGATTGATATGCAACAGCGAAAGCAAGCCGGCCCAGACAGCTACTGCCGCAGCGCTGCCTCAGGCGTCAGCCTTCGCCGGTTGCAGCATTCGTGTTCCCTAATTGTTTAGTTGTTTTTTTTTTTGCACAGATACTACCTGACTATAAGCATGTCATTTCCCGTCCGCGCTTTTTCACTATTTTGCAGGAGCCATGCTCTCTAGGTTCTTCACGAGGACGTCTGAGTGGTTCTGATAACTGTCGTTAGTCAAGCTTCTCAGGTCTTCCGTGCTCGAAGAAACTGCTTCAACTTTCATTTAACACTTCTGACACACGGTGTGATTATTTAATGAGCACGCTGAACGAGATTCTGGCTGCCTGGGAAATGCCAATGATAAAGTTACTGCATTTTGTTAAAACGTTTTGTGAATGTGGGCGGAGGCAGACCTGAATGTCGGCGATCTCAGCGCCACACACGAGACACAAGAACTAGCGGGAATCCAGGGCGAGCGCTGGGAGCTGATACATAAAAGTTTGCCAAGCAATTGACTTCACTTAGGCGTCAGCAGCCATCCTGGGTCCCTTCTTGTTGTTCTGTCTCAAATTTAACACAGTTTCTGCTATATTGTTCACAAAAAAATGACAACGCGTATTAAAAAAGGGGGAAAAAACTGCGTAAGTTCGGAGGGGGCATGAAGCTGCGGTAATGCTCCACGGACGCGCGAACAAGCAGACTGCTCCTGCTGCGAGCGTCGAGCTTCCTCGCATGGCTCGTGCCGAACCAAGGAAAGTGGCTGCGACGGAACGCCCCGCGCACCACCGGCACAGCGTCGAAGCTTCGGTGGTATACTTGTACTGTGCGAGAGTCATACACACCGTAGTAGGACGCACCCTCGCAGCGCCCCACACTCCAACCCACAGTTTTATCAGTTTCAAGAGGCCTCCAGGAGACGAAGCATCTACCGAAGGCCACGCGCTACGCTGTTCGCATTTCATTTGAGCCCGACAGTACATCGTTTTTCCTATGCGCCGTCCGGAACACGTTCTGAACAAAGGACAGCGTACTTGTTGGGCCCAAACACGTTTGTTGGCATAGCCAGAACCCATCCCTTTAAGATGTCCGTGTCGGAGTGAAAAAGGCGGTAAGCGGAAGGAGGAAATACGACAAACGCTGTTCGCGCAACCGAAGGCTACACTGAAGTACAGAATCGTCCAACGACGCGGGTCAGCTGATCGGGCTCCACGAAAATGCCGAAAAACGTGAACAAACATGAACACAATCTACATCTCGTGCGATTGAGGGAATAGCACGACCGGTTAACGGATAGAGGCAAACGCTATGCAGTGGCAGAACGATGACTGCTCGACATTTCAGTTGTAGCATCCTGCGAGGGAAGCGCGGCCAGCGGCGGCGGACTCCCCTGCCGGTCCTTTCGTGACGTCGGCTGACATGCTTCCTCCTCTCTCCCTTTTCCCTCTGCCTCGGAGGGGCGTGACTTCAGCACTACTGTGAAGGTGCGTTTCCGAGGAATCCGCGCATAAACTGACCAAACGAACATGATATTCCAGATGGGTGGTGACTAGTTAACAACACTCTTTTTTTTTTCTCTCGTATCTAAAAATGCTTCAGTTTTCCCTCATATAAACACTCTACGAAACGTGCCGGTGTCTGTTAGAAAGCAGAGCGTATGTTTTTCCCCGATCCCAAACATTTTGGTGAATAAACGTGCTATACAATATCAAATTACTGTGAAAAAATCAACAGAACTTCTCTCATTCCCGTAAAACGGATGATCATTAAATAAGTGAGCGAATTCATAGTTAAAATAAATTATTTTATGATGGAATATTTGTTCGCACTGCAATGTGCATTTCATAAAAGTTTAGCAGTCATGTGTTAGTCCGTAGTACTGGCACAGCAATAGCTGCGACAAGTGACAGCCGAAGTCGTTCAAATTTTCAAAATTGAAAAGGGAGTAGAGAAGGCTTGCATAAGCCATGCAAATGCCCAGACCCAAACTTTATCCCAATTAAAAGGGAAGTTCACACGACAAACATTTAGCGTTCGCGATTTTCAGTGGATCGATAGAGGAGTAGCTCTACACATACGAAACTGTGAGAATGATTTCTGCTTTTGTGGTATATTCGTAGCCCATTGCAGTTTTCTGGAAGTGCATCGGCTTACGACAATGTACGAGTACTTTGATTTTAAATCAAATAAATTTTATAAAAAGAGCGTATGGCGATTATACATGCATGCCTTCTCTCAAATGTGTGCATTGGGGCTCCGAGGACTTTATCTAGGAGAAAAATCGTCGCGGTAATTGAATATTTAACTAAATTCTAATAATTCTGATAGCACCTGTTATAAATCAAGGTCGGTACTGTATTTTAATATGATTCATCAAATCAATATTAGAAGTTAATCAATGAATTTTAGTTTATTAATATACTGGAATATCTGAAGGCGCTGGAATAATAAGTATAAACAATTCACTCGGATAAATGCGAAGAGATATTAAGTAGGAGTAATATTTGTTCCAGTCACTGCGTGTTTATGCGACAAATATGTCAGTAACTGCCAAGTCTAGTTCAAAAATAAGACTCCCATATATAACGATCGGGCGAACATGGCATTCGTAGAGAAGACTGCGTAGCTGGTTTGACTGTTGATTTGCTGTTATTTATGACTTGTTTTGTTTGTATATGTCAGTGCATTGTATCGTATATTTCCGCTTGTCGGTGTACATAGAGCTTCAATGGCGAGGTAAATGCCAGCAACACAGTTCGCTGGTATTTAGTTAATAAATCTCAGCGACGCACTTCTTTGGAATTTATTGCTGTGAAAACGTTTCTTGTGAAACTGAAAACATTTCTTGTAGAAAAAACACTGTTTTTATTTTTCTTTCACAAACGTCCAAGACAGGAATTTGCATTTTTACAAAAACAGTTTTACAACTGTAAGAAAAATGAAAGGCGTTTAAAATCCCCCAGAACGTCGAATTCGAGCGCAGCTGTTGAGGAGGAGGAAGGGAAGGTACGGAAAGGAGGGTATACCCCTCCTTCTCATCCGTACCTCCCATCCTCCTCTCCTGCTCCCTCGCATTTAGTGAAACAATGTCCGCTCAGTTTCCCACTAAATTTAGCGGAACCCGCTTAAATTTAGCGGTTGCATTTCTTCCGCTAAATTTGGCGGGTAATTTTTCCTGCAGAATATAGCGGGGAAATGTTCCCGCTAAATTGAGCGGGAAATATTTCCGCTAGATATACCGGAAAACCTGGACAAGCGTACTTTTTTTTCTGTTATCAACTGCCAGTTTTGTGAACTTCCTGAAAAAGAAAAGAGTGAGGTCGAAATGTCGCGTGTAAAATTATTTATTTTGCATTTTGCATTTTGTCCACACTCTTAGCAATCAACCGATTGGACATGAAACTAAAAGTAAGCTCTTGTTGGCTGCAAGTGGGCCACTCATAGTGCGCGATTGAATGGCGAGTTCCGGAAAGAGGGCGGCGCGAAGGCATTGAATGCAGACTTCGCCGTTTGAGCGCGCTCAATGGCTTCTCGCAAAAGCTTCGAGGTAAACTTTTGTATACAGCCCGCGAGTCAGTGCTGCCCAATAGAAATGAGAACGCGGAATGCCCACATGCCCACATACTGATGCAGGAAGGAGTTCGAATGAATGGTTGCGAACTGAATTGATCGATTTAGTTGCTCGCGTTTTTGCGAACTTTCACAATTAACTGTAAAATCTCGTTTTTTATTTCTTTTTCATTTTTTCTACGTGCCGACAAAAGTTTAAAAAAAGAGTAACCCCGAGCCGGTTTTATTAAATACAGGAAAAATCACAAATGTTAAATTAAATTTATCCTTAAATAAAAAAAAGGGGAGAACAAGCTTCGAAAGAAAAATTAACAACGGCTTTTTCTTTTTTTTTCTTGGAACACCGGTTTGTAATGAAGTTTCTCGGTGCTGCGTCTTGCTACGGAAAATACACCCTTCCTTTCGTCTTCTTCTCATATGGGTACTGGAAAGTTATCCAAGCCCATTTTTTGGGACAGGTTCATTTTCCCTGGCCGAGAGGCAGCCTTGCGCACGTTACTAAAAAATTGGTCGGTGTATAGGTTTACTATGCTTACAGTGGCCTAGAATGAGGTAGTGGGCTCACTGCGCCCGCTTGCTGAGTCGGTTCCCGTCTAAATTGAGAGATGGCGTTCCGGTCGACTCCTCCTCAGAGCTCCTGAAGCTTTCCCGCGCGCTTCTGCGATCGCGTGCATAACAGCGCGTGTGTGCGTAGGTGTTTTCGTCGTCAGATAGCTGGGAAGATTTGGAAGAATCGTAGTAATTGCGTCGACCGAAAGCATTGGTTTCCCACGCTGAACGCGTAGCTGGTGAGGTGCACGTAATCCCTAATTACGTACTGCGATTTAAAATGTAATTCGCACAGAGCTGATCTCATGTAACGTCTTGTCCGCTCGATGCAAGTTTTTATCCCACAGTTTTCTCAACTCTTCGTCTCTGGGTTCACCGAAGAAAGACACTTTTGTCGCGTCCTTCACGCGAGTGCATCCTGTTCTACAGCCAGGCGCAAAACAGTAGTTTCCCCAGCGATTATTCTTTCTTGCATTTGAGTTGAAGATCAAAACCGCAAGAAAAACGGTAATCACAGCGACACCACGGCAAAGGCACGCAGACGAGCAAACACTAACTGCATATCACTCCCTCAACGCCAACACAGAGGCCGAAAACGCAAATACCACGCGGCCGGGCGCAGCCAGATGCAGGACGCTTCAGGAGGTGTTGACAGAAGCGCCTCATCGGCCTCCCGACATACGTGCTTCGAAGCACGAGCGAGAGAAGGCGGTGAGCTCACTAATCCATTCTAGGTCACATTAGTATGCTGCATAATTTTCCGTAGAACTACGGCCGCAGCTGAAGAAACAAACGTTCATGGGCTCCTCGCCGCATCACGATGTCTGGTGTGCAAGAAGCGAATACCCGTGGCCGTGCGATTGTTTTTAACGCTCCGCCGAGTCGCACGAGAGAGTCGCGCGAACTGCCCGTGCGGCGGAGCACGCGAGCTGGGCCGTTCGACCGTGGCCTATACTTGCTCTCCTACGATGGACCGCGGCCTATACTTGTCTCATCCTACGATGAACTAAAGGCCAACGCCAGGGGCCGCCAGGTCCAATCACGTTCCACGCTAAACTACGTACATGTTTAATATTGATTAGGTGTGAGCAAATCATGCTCCGAATCCAAAAGCGCTGCGTCATTTCTATAGTTTCGACACTGCAGACAGCCTGTATGTCGTGGCTTTCTTTGCAATCCAAAATTGTCGAGTCACTCAGTGCTATTTGATTCGAGCCACTGTGCACACACCCCTATTAGTAATCCGAGACGCGACCATCGACACGTGCATCGAAGCGATATAACACTCAATTTTTTAAGTCATTCGTGATTGGACGTGGCAGTCCGTAGCTTTTGCCTTTAGTGCATCGTAGGGTGAGACGAAGTATAGGAGCTCTAAACTCGTCAAACACAAAGTTGGAGCCGTGTTGTGCGGAGCGCGCCGATTGGACGCCGGCAACAAAGGCGCGAAGTCATCGTCGTGATAGCTCAATCGGTGCGCTCCGTGAACTTCGGCCCCAACTTTGTGTTTGAGGAGTTTAGAGCTCCAGAGAAAACGAGTGAAGATTGTCGAATCACGGCTGCCGGAGCGGCGTCTATGGGCCTCCTGCGCTGAAGCTTTGACCAGAATGTGCAAGCTTACCTGGTTGGGACTCCCACTATTGTGGCGCCTTTGCCGTGATTTTTTTACTTCCGTGTAGTGCAGAAAAACGGAAAAACACCTTTGAACATCCGAAATCGGCTACATTCAACGCCGCAAGACAATCGAAAGTTCCGGATTCATGCCACCACCACTAGGGTACGCGTCACGCATCTCTAATTGGTGACGTGAGAACATCTGGCGTTCCGACATTTTTGTTTTTTCTTCCCCTTTATGTTTCTTTGGGACGCGTGACACGGCGTTTCTTAGTTCACGCTTCCATCATCCTAGCTTTGGCCTGTGTTTCGACGGCGCTAGCATTTTTTCGTTTTTTTTTTCCTATTTTCCTCGTTATCGTGTTCCGCACCAGAGCAGGCACGCTTCTCTATGTGTGGCAGTTTGAGTCGCTCAAGTTTATACCATAGAGTTATTTTAATGTACGCTAGAGGTTCAACTGGCGCTAGTGTGCTGACGCAAATTTAAGCTAGACAGCAACCAGTCCGAAATTGACTTCCGGTAATGCATTTCTATGGGAAAAAGTGAGTGCATTTTCTCCCTGCGCTCGATCATAAGAGCAAATATACCAAATAATTCGTACGTACTAGGTAGCTTGGAACATTTCTCAGTCAGACCGACGAAATAATTGGTCAGTTACGGCGTTATTCTTTCAAATTCATCGCATTAAAAACGGCGCTAAAACGGCTTCGTACGTGTATTTTTGTGCACTGTCGGACACTGTTAGCGCGAACACGACGTCGGCGATTTTCAGCGTGGGGGATATATACGTGCCAAACGAACAAAGAACATCTGGAAATTACGAAAGACGGCTAGAATTACGCAGTAACACTGGATCAGTAACTACACGTGCATGTAGGATCAAAATAAATTGAAGGCCACGTAATCTATTCCGATTTTAAATAACTAAGCACCGCTTTATTCTTTTTGCTCTGAACGAAGCTGCATGTTCTACGTTCAAAATATCACCCGCACGCTCGAAATCTTTGAGAACAAGTGTCCGATAAAAGCTGCCCGGCAGAGAAAACAATACGAAGAGACACCTTTCATAGCCCACGGACTTTATTCTCTACGTTTTGAATGTTTTTATCCGTTCATGCACGACGGGGTCATTTTCATATAGTGACAGGACTGTCATATTATCAATATATAAGCGTCACCTGAATGCTGGCGAGCCTTGAACACACTCTATATTCCTTTCGATTGTCATTTTGCTTCGAATCGTCGCTTGTTTTTACACACCTGTTGCGGAACACACGTTTGTGACTGAAATGCAGTGAAGTTAAACATCGTTCACTGATGAAGAAAAATGCGCTAACTAAAGCAATTACACTTTCACCGTGTTAATCAAGGTACATACTATTCGGTACGACCCAAATAACAAAAGTGTTCCGTGTTAATTTTCGGCGAAGAGGCAAAATGCACGCGCGTTTTCCCATAGAAATGAACAGGAGCACCGCAAAAGCAGACTGGTTGCTGTCTACTTTAATTGGCGTCACGGAAGTCGCATAGACACTAGCACCAGTTGAACCTCTAGCGTACATTATAATAACTCTCATGGTTTGTACTACCCAAACAAGTCATTTTCGCAGCGCCTCCTGGGCAACGCAGGATGCCTATCACCGCTTTTCCGATTGTGGAATCACCGCACGTCGCGTTGAAGTGAACAAACGAGCAACCCAGTAGATACGAAAAAGACGTGCGTCCGCACTGTGCGGTTCTTGGCGGAGGTGGAGCGCCGTCAGGGAGCGCCGCGATGCAATTCGGTCTAGAGTTCCTAGATAAGAGCTTCCTACAAGTCACGACATTCTTTAAAGTGCCGACTGCGTGACGGTGCAAGTTTTAAGAAGCGAATGGCGGAGCACAGGGAGGACTGAACTCAACGTTTCTAGAACTACTCAGTTGGGAAACTGACATGTAACCTGGTTTGAAAAAGTGGCTCCGATCCGCACTCGAAAACCGAACTAGAAGACGATCGCAACGCCGCCATTACTCCAGCAGCGGCCACTCAGGAGACTGCTTTGCTGCACGTAATGGTTCAGGTGGAGTCGCGCAAGGGCAGGTGGTGCCATTTGGAAATGCCATTTCGCAGTAATTATGAATAAATGAATGTCTTGACTTGTCTCCAAAGGGAGGCGCTGCTAACGTATCCAGTATGGACTCAGTGGACGCGAACCGTCCGAGTTTCAAGAGTGAGTTTCCCAACTGAGTGTTTTAGTAACATTGACCAAACTTAATGACGTCATTTTGTTTCAGCGGAATATACTTTGTCATTCGTATTGGTTGTCGTTACTTGTAAAATTATGTAATAAGGAATTTTAATTTTTGTTTAAGGTTCCTGATAAGAAGTTTCACTGAAGCTCCCTTGATACTTTCTTTACAACTAACGACAACCGATACAAATGACAACACAAGTTCCGCTGGAAGAAAATGGCGTCATTCACTTCAATCTTCTGGTGTGCGCCGGCATTCGCTTTCTATAACCTGCACCGTCACGAAATCGGCGCTTCAAAGAATTTAGCTACTTGTAGGCAGTTCTTCCTCTAGGAACTTGTGTTCCTACGATTACCGACATTCTCTGAAGCGCCGACAGCGTGTCGGTACAGATTTTAGGAAGCGAATGGCGGCGCAAAGCACAAGAGTGAACTGAATGACGCCATTTTGTTCCCATAAATCTAGTCATTTGTATTAGTTGCCGTTACTTGTAAAAAGAAACATCAAGGGACTTTATTTCGGTCGTCGCTCAAGTGCTATCTGCGTGACGTCACCTCCCTGACCACGTTTTTGTGACATCGACCTTCCAACTCTGCACCCCTTTCAAGCGCGGAGAAAGACGTAGCCTCTACGTCAGAAGGAGAATAAGTACGATAACACTTAATCTTGGATAAATGTTGTGGGAAGGTTGCCTTGCTGTATGCCCAACCCGGAGGAACAGCACGGAGCCAGGATTTCGAAAACAACAAACTACATTTAATGTTAGAAGGACGGCACGGTTACTTCGACATCAAAGAAGTGGTCGTGCGACCGTGTATGGCGCCCTCGGCCCAGAAGCGAGCTGGAGGTCTTTTATTGTCCGGGAAACGCCCCTTTGTTCGTAGTTCGTGCACCTTGTGAATTGTATTTCGTGCATCAGGGCGCCCCGTGGTGACTGCTGAACGGGGCCCCATCGGGGCGTCCACAAGGTATTCATCTAGATTACATGATTACGTTAGTGCAAACGTATTGATCGTTACTTGAGGAGTAGTCATTACTTTGCCAATTACTTTATATGTTCAGAACAGCAAATTTTTGGCCCGTTTAAAAAAGTGTATTTCGTGCTGTCTATCACTGAATTCGAATCCCGGAATTACAAGTTATGCATCGTCTCAATACACCAAGTTTGGAAGCATGCGCCGATGCGTTCGTCTTCCGAAAGCCATTCCCGACATCCGCAGTGTCGGAGCGCTTGCGACAGCAGGCACATATTGCAGCAATATTTTTGTTTATAATGAAGTAGTCGTACTGCGTTGTACGCGAGTGAAACGCGTAGGACGCCGAAACATTTCGAGAAAAACGTTGGCCAACCAAAATGTGCTGGCTATGAAACTAGATATTCAACAGCGTCCGGCAGGGATGTCACACCGCTACGGTGGCGCTGCTGTAGGCATGGCGGATGCGCACACGCTTTACGTATTTGGTTTCTGCACATGCGCAGTTCCCACACCTCGTATGGGAAAACGCGGGCTTGTCTTCAAACCACGTGTTGGTCTATAGTATTAAACAAAATTGCATTGTAATATATTATATTGATTACGACACTCGTTATTTATACCTCCTTTTTCTCGCTTCGTGCAAGCATGGAACTAATAACAATAATACAGTTTTATTGCAGTATAAAATAATACAGCGAGTGGTATATCGCATAGCATGATTACTTTCTAACGAAATAATTTGTTTTTCTCCTAACGTTTCAGGCCTTCTATCTCATCCAAGGTATTTGGTATGGCACAGTCAGACTTGCACGAAACCTGTTGCAAACAACTGATTACTTGTAATCAATTGCATTTTATTGTAACATGTTAAGTCTTCAAGTACTTTTTTGTTTTCTGCGGTAACGTTCCTTGTGATTCAGTTACTATTATTCTGTAATCAATTACAAGTTATCAATAATACGTTTCCGAGAGAGATAAAATTATTGAGTAGATTTTTTACGTAAAAATCGCTGTCTGCCCGTGCGTTGCTCGTCTATGTTGCACCAGCATTATACGGTTTCTTTGGCCCCTAAACAACTAACGAATCATACCAAGAAAACAGAAGGATTAGAAGGTCAACTATCTCACCGAAGCTTTGGTTGTCGAACTGTCGAGAGTGCCTCCGTTTCCTCTGTACGGGTTGTTACGACCCCGGGTGTGCCGCGGCATAGACGACTGTGCTCTCCACTGATCTCATTTATACCCTGTTTATCCTTAAGCTGAGACTAGGGTGGGAGCTACGTGCCAGCCGGACAAATCAACCGCCCTATTTTTATCACCTGACCAGGCTCTCCATTCATGGGTATGGCGGGCAGAGTGATGACGTGGCGAAAGAGAGCATACGACCTATCCAACGAGGACGTAGCCTCCACTGTAGTCTCAGGGTAATGATTAACGGAGTATACGCTCCCCCCCCCCTTTTTTTTTTCCATCTCGAAAGAATTCACCAATGCGCGCATTTATGAAACGTACTATGAACAGGTTATGTTATGTGCCAGCATGACACGACACGACGCAGTTTAAGCGGCTTCCATAAGGTCCTCAACGTCGAAACGTCGTGGTGGCCATCTTAGCCGGTGGCGGCCACCCTTGACCCACTGTACGTAGCGCTGCTGGCGCTGCTCCGGAACTTCGCTGTTTCTAACGGCTTCATTTGCTCGTTTGATAAAATTAGTGGTTAAAACGTAAATGCAACCCAAATGTTCTGCACGTTTGGACTGGGAGACGGAATTACGGGTGGCCTTCGCTGCCGCTAAAGTGCAATCAACTCAACAGCATTTATTAAACAACACGCTCTAAAAACGAATCCGAAAGAAGATGAGGCGGGAGGGCGGTAACTTTCTCCCGTCTTCCTGGAGAAGGAGAAAAACGTCTTGTTTCTCCCTTCTCCTCGTGTCCCCTTGGGAGCGCGTCAGTAGAGGGAGGAAGACGCGCCGTTGCAACCCTTTTCCTCCTTTTTTCTCAGAGTGTAGAGCACAGGGCAGTCATAATCAACATTCGCTTTCGGAATGGTATAAATGAGAATGCTGCTTGTCCTTTCTTGTGTGAAATTTCCTGCGCAAGAAATTGCTCTACGTAAAACGGCCTGATATAGATCGGTGATGGCGTCAATGCACGTATGATAGGCGTCAATGCACGTATCCTTTGAGCAACACCGCTAGAAAACGTAAATCTACTTTTATACGTGTTCAGTAAGACTGTGGTAAAAAAATGAAAGACGTTTACAATTCCCTGCAAGGCCGCATTAGAGCGCAGCTGTTGAGGAGGGAGGAGAAGAATACAAAGAGGGGTTATGTCCCGCCTCCTCCTCATACCCTCTCCTTTCCCCTTCTCCCTCCTCCTTCATCTCTCCTCCTCCATCCTCATCCTCCTCCTCCTGCCCCTCCCCTCCCTCCCTCCTCCCTCGTGACGTGAGCTGGGACTGGGCCGTGTCAGATTGGTAAAGCTGACATCTGTGATCATAAAAAAGACAAAAAATAACGATTTTTTTTAAAGAAGCAGACGCATGCTTAGGTTTGTTCAATTTGCCCAACATGCATACTGAATTTTCTTTTTTTTTTACCTTTTTGCGCGGCATGCCGCCGGCGTTTTCTTGTGCAACAGAGCAAGAACACACGAGGCAACGACCGTGAAAGGGATGGTTTGCAACCTCTTTGTCTGTATTAAAGTCTTACCAGTAACCTGAGCTCCATCGATGGCGATCGCTGCGCGTGTCCTGACGCACTGAGGCGGTCGAAAAATATGTGACAGTGACCAACACGGTCGTCGTCCTCGCTATGGGCTCCGTAGTACGGATACTGCGCCCAGCCTATGTCGTGTGTTGTTTCCGCAGCTGAACAGTGACAGTGGTCACTGGTCGTCGCAGATCTCAGCCGGCCGAGGTGTTGGTCGGGTTTTCAAATTCTCGCATTTGCCATTTTGAACAGCGGACTATCTCGGGTGGGTCGCACCAAAATGCGAGTCCACGTTCCGCGTGTCATTTTTGGAGCGGGTTCACGGAGCGGACTTTTGCCTCCCTTGCGGATTTTGGAAAGCACTCCGGATCTACCATGGAATACACCATTAGTAGAATAATAAAAGCGCAGGCCAAGTAACGTCTCAATTTTTTTATTCTCGATTGCCAGCACGCGAGCAAGTGCGGACGGATACCGATCCGTATTCGATGAACAGTATGCGATCTAAAATATTTTTATTTTAACACGTAAGCGCAAAAACTAAGCTCGCAAAAAAAAATCCGCAATAGAAATATTTTTTGCCGCAGGCAATGTGCATTTAACGTTCCGCCGGTTCCGTCGCTTCTCTCAAAAGACGCGCTGGTACAGAAGCGACCCAGCGGATGAGCCACAAAACGGTGCCAGGCGTTATACGAAGTTGTCGACTGACATTGGTCTAGTAACACTGGATGAAACTATGTTCAAGGCTGGGGCGAATGGCTTCTTCTTGGGTGATTTGATTTCAAGCAAGCCCGTCCAGTACTCCGATGCTGTGAAACCTGACCTCGAAGGAAGTATACGGCCGAGCAGGATCCGGGAGCCGCAATGGCCTCCCCATTTTCCACTTCCACTCAATAAGTTCTCCGAAATGGCGGCTAGCCGATGAAGGCCCAGAGCACCTTCGGGCGACGTTTCTCGCATAATCTCCGGGGAATTAGCCAGCGACTTCGAGCGCTAAGCACCCGGTCCCTCGCGCACACGTGCCCGCCTAATATGCATAATGCCAGCGCCACCGCGACGCGAACTCAACTGGCCACAAGCTTCGAGGTGGAGGTGCTCTGCGGAGAACAGCGGCAACAGCTTAGCCATCTCTCGAACGCAGAATCGCTGAACGCTGGGGTAGGGGAGGATGGCGCTCGCCCTCTCTCTCTCCCTCAACTAGAGTTTTCCCGGAGATGGCACTGCAAATGGCCTCCGTGATGTTGCTTTAATCTCCCTCTAATGCCCTCGGGAACTACGCTCGATAAGCACTCTGGTCGACGCCGAGGAAGAACCTCCGCTCATCGAAGAGAGGATAGCTTCCCGTTTTTCGTTTTTTTTTTTCCCCGCCGCTACGAACGTGCGCGAAAATAAGCGCGCGAAAAAGGGGCGAGACCCGCTAGAAATAAAGGCGCCAAAGGGGGGCCAGAAAAGCGTGCGAGAGAGCTCGAGCCATAAATGAAAAGGGTCTTCCTTACCCGCACGTCGAAAGGTACGTGAAGAAATAAATAACTTTGATAGATAATAAAAATAAATAAAAAAATAAAAGTCGAACTCGTGTAGGAAACGGAAGAACCGTCGAAACATCACTTTTATTTCGCGAAATGACGGTTTTCTCGCTCTCCTTCATTGATTTCTTGCACGTTGCACTTTTATATTTTCCGTTTCGTTCTTTGCTTGTTTGCGTCTCTTCCTACCCCACCCCCTCCTCTCCCCTTACCCGGTGGCACGCCTTTTTGTATGTTTTAGAGATGCTTCGCGTGACAAGCTAAGCTCTACCTCATTTCACCTTCGGGTGGACCACAGTGGACGCTACGAGCCTCCCCAGTCAGTGTAGAGTTGTAAACATATCACGTGATTAGGAGCCCCGAGCTGCATCGCCGGGTCCGTCCCGTGGGTCACGTGACACTCACACGGTGTTGCATTGGCACGGTACGGCTCCCAGCGTTCTCTACGGTCCATCGTTAGATGTAGCGGAGTTCAGCAACCGGCCGCGTTACGTCGTTCATTGAATATTTGTTTCCTATTTTTTTTTTTTTTTTACTCGCCACTGGTTGCGGGATCAGCGAGTATCTCCGTCGGTCGTGGCTGGCGTTACCGCCGATGCCTCGCCGCTGCCTCCCGTGATGCGCCGGGAGCGGGTGGCTTTATCGGTCGGTGCGCCGTGCCGAGCTCACCGCCGGTCGATGTGGCTTTTTGCGAGAGGCAGGCCAGGCGTCCGGGCTTAAGCCGAAGCAAAGAACAACAAAATAAAGAAAAAGCTCGGAGTCGGTGACGCTCGCCTCTCCTTCCTTTCCCTCCCCGTCTCCCGATGGGGTGGTTGCCTGTTCTGTCGGCAGGTTTCGGTTTCAATTCCCAAGCCCGAGGGGCCCGTGGACCGCTCTCAGGTGGGATTTGGGGTCGGGGATCCACCCCTCCTTTGTAATCAGCGGGCGAAACGTGGCTTTCATCTCCGTTTCGTTCGAACAGAAAGCGACGTGATACACTCGATCTTCTGCTTTTATAATGAGAGCAAAAGTTGCGGACACAATCGGTACATTTTGGACGGCTCTTCTCGGATGTACTGTAACAACTTTATTTTTTTTAATTTCTTAGTCGAACTCGATGATGGTTTTGCGGAGTGTTGAGGTTCGGGAATATTTTGCGCACCCAAACGTTTGCGATCGGAAGTGATAGGCTACGAACTCCTTATCATCGGGTACGTAATACATTCGCTTCCTCTACGATGCCAAAATTATGTCGTTTGCGTATTTATAACAGGGCTGAAAAAAACACTGATGAAAGGGATTTACAAGCGGAATTCGTTAAATGGCTGGCTTCTATCAAATTCCCAGAACGCACATTCATGGAAGGTGTTTGCGTAGCGCAGGGGCCTCATACAAAGAAATGCGTGTCTAATAAAACAGAGCATGTAAAACGTGCTTAGAAGCGTTTGGTTTTGGGAACCAGAGTCACTCCGGTTGTGCAAGTCGATATTGAACCAACTGCGTCACGTAGCAGCACGTGGGGAGTTGAGAGCTTTTAATGTGGCCCCAATGCAGGAAGCGCATTTGCTACTATTATTTGGGAGAGTGTTTTACAGGCGTGGGGTGAACGAACACGCGCGAGCTTTGGGAGACGCGAAAAAAGCATGGTCAAGTTCCAGGGGCGTAAATTCATTGGAATCCCGAGGGGGGGGGACCATACAGTTTGTAGTGGTAGCCATGTAAAAAACAGATTTTTATTTGAAAAAAAAAAACAACATCCCCGCTCGGAGAGTAAATGCCAAATAAAAACGTGACGCACAAAAAATTAAAAAATACACCTGGCTTAGATTATTTATATAGCAGCCACAAACTTCATGGTTTCAAATGTCACTTCCAAGGATCTACTTATCATAAAACATATATATATATACATATATATACACATATACATATATATATATATATATATATATATATTTTTTCAGTCTTTTTTTACGAATAAGTGTTTTAAATAAAAGGGGAATACCAGTTTATGAGGTATGAGCATATTTAAAAAAATACCCGTTGATGGTAAGCTACCTGTACACTAAATACACGCGCATGCGAACAGTTTAGTGTTTGAAGAACAGTGCGTCTGATGCGTCCTTGGTAGTCAGAGAAATTCCAGCTGGCGCAGTGGGGCCGTACAAACGTTGAGGACGCCGAATTTTGGCGGCGCAGCCTCCCCCGAAGTGTTATCAAAGGCAGAAAGCTGGCGCACGCAGCCGGAACGTCGTACACGTGATTCTTAACCGGTCTGTCGCCGACTGCATCCTACATATTTCCTCCTCCCGCATGAGCCCTAACAGTGCAGCTCAACAAGTTACGCGCTCTCCCCATCAATCAACCGCCTCCCTTTCATCACCCGACCAAATACATCACTCTGTGCGAGGGTATGGGCGCGTGCGTGATCACGTGGCAAAAAAAAAGCAGCAACGTACAACTGGTCCAACGAGCAAGTCGCTGCTACCGAACTGTCAAGTTAGGGGGGAGCCGGGTCTAGAGCTACAGGCAATAGCTAGAAAGAAATTGATCGGATGTACTTCTCGAGCCCAGCCGTGACATTCTTTTCTTTCCTTTCGTTATTTGCCTCGTTTTAGCTGATCCTTTCACAGATGCTATTGGTTATGGGACGTTGCATGTACAGAAAGAATCTGAGACTGACCACTGATAACAACGTTTCTTTTAACGTTATTGCGTTTCTTTTAACACTTTTTGTTCGTGTAATGTGCACGCTTTCCGGAACGCCTCAAATCCATTCGCAGATGTTGCCACTTTTGCCCCTGCGTCGACGAGACCATGGAAGAGCAAACAGAAAGGATAGGTTACCAACTATTTGAAGTAGGTATAAAAGACTGCGTTTTGTGAATAACCATTGAAATGGTTATTAGAAAATGCGTAGCCTTTCAGCATACGCAAATACATCAGAAAACACTTTAAAAAAGCAAGATGCCCCTCTCGGTATTCCCACAACATTCAAAAAGTCATTTGCCTCTTCGACCAACCAGTTACCGGTGATGAATCTCAGACTCCAGCCCGAGTAACAAGTTGGTGGAAACTGACCGAAAAACAACTCTTTCTCCCCTGCAGGTCACGGCTTCCAGTGGCACTTGATACCGTATCATTTTGGACAAAGCCACCAAAAGCGACCCCTTACTTTGGTGTCCTCGTGCATCCGCCTCCTCGTCAAGATGTTTCCGCAGTGCCTTGTTCATGTAGTGTATTCCCGTTTGGTTCTCCATGCTTCTGTTGGCGGCGTCTGTCAGGCCCGTGAAAACACCCCGATAACGATCTTCACAGGTAGACCAGGCGCGCGAAACTACCGCAGCGAAACTTCGTTAGGACATAACTTTATGGGCCCATTCCTTTTTGTATTCTCTCCAACTCTGCGAGCCCCGTGACCTTCAGAAGCCCAAGAAAGACTACTGGGAATGGAAAACCTTTGACCGATCTCGCTAACATCATGCTTAGGCAAGGCATTCGAGCGGGTTATAACTTCTTGAGTAATGAAGGATCTCAATAGGAACAGCCTAATGCCGAACACGCAATTTGGGTTCCAACCTCATACACCGACTCAGGAATTTCTCCTTTGGATCTATAAGGACTTATTAGGAAGCCCGAAGAAGTGTCAGATGAGGCGCATCCTGGCCCTGCACTTGAAAGGCGCATTTGATAATGTTCACACGAGAGCTTGCTCCAAGGCCTCAGTGACATTAACTGTAATAGGAGGACCTTCGAGTATATACGTAGCTGCCTAACGAACCGAACGGCTACGTTAACACTGGGTAGCATGACGTCCAAGGTCTACAAACTAGGATCGAAAGGGACGCCGCAAGGAGCGGTTTTCTCTCCGTTGCTATTTAGCCTGGCACTGCGGGGTCTACCTGAAATACTGAGGCGGTTTTTGGAGTGTAGCATGCCATCTATGCGGATGATGTTACCCTGTGGTGCAGGACGGGCAGTGACGCGGAGATTGAAGAGAGGCTACAAGAAGCAGCTCGGATAGTTGAGAAATATGCTGAAAGTCGCAGGATGAAATGTGCATCGGAAAAATCTGAACTCCTAATTCTTAGAAACCCCCACGAGAAGCTGGAGGATTACATTGAAATTGCGATCGGCGGGATGCGGATGCCCAAGCCAAGAGAGATTTGCATACTGGGCCAGCTCATTGGTCAGGGAAGAGGGAACAAATCGACGATCAATGAGTTGGACACTATGACCATGCAAGTGTGTGGGATGCTTAGAAGGATCATGAACTGTAGGCAAGGCATAAAGGAGGAGCAAACAATCCAGCTTGTCCAGGCGTTTATAATCTCCAGGATCTCCTACGGGACTTCCTACATCGTCCAGGGGAGAGGCAGAAATTTGATGTGATGATAAAAAGGGCATATAAAAATGCGCTGGGGCTCCCGGAGAGGACAGCAACTGAACCGCTCCTTAAACTCGGAGTTCACAACACAATCAACGAAATTCAAAAGTCCCACATTCCATCTCAGTTGAAAAGATTAACAGCCACGGAAAACGGGTCATGGCTGATGGAGAAGCTCGGAATGAGGGTACAAGGTGGATCCCACGGGATCAAGGACTTGGAGCAGGATCTGCCACTGGAAGTCAAACAAAAAAAACCCACGCAATCCCACGCAATATGCACCATAAAAGGGACGGGGAGAGAAGGAAAGCCAGAGCGGTTGCCCTAACCAAGACATGGGACACAAGGAAAGGAACGTCGTACGTGGATGGCGCCGGTCCGGCGTCGGGGGTGGCCTGCAGTAGCAGTGGCCAAGGCGCAGGGAGAGATCTTAAGAGTTGCGTCGATAAGGGCAGAGACAGCAGGGCAGGTCGATCAAGCAGCAATCACGTCAGCGATAACAAGCAATCCTTGTGCAACAATAATTACGGACTCGCAAAAGGCTTGCAGAAACTTTGCATACAGGGCAATTAGCTCGGTGGCACAAAGCATCCTGAACAAGGTTGTCGTAGGGGAGTGCACGTGATTTGGGCACCCGGACACATGGGGCAGGTAAGGAACGAGGTGGCAAATGCCGCGGCCCGAAGAGTGCTTTACCGGGACTTGGCCCAACCCCGGGTAGACCTAGATCCCGAATTCTCATATGGCAAAGCCCTTAGGGCGAGAAGATCAGGCAGGCTAGAATTCCCTGGTCCGGCCAAGGGACTGAGGTCCACATTCTATGTAGGTGAAAAGCTGTTTGCCATAGCAAGGTTCTCAGACGAAGAGGACAGTGTGGCGGTGGTCCATTGTTTCTGGTTAGACAGTGGCCATTGTTTCTGGCCGAATGAACGCAATCCAAAGAAGCTCGAGACCATGACTGTTCAAGGAGTTTCGCCGACTGATGATTGGATTACGGCCAGGTGCACAATCCTGGGATGGTTCTGTGAGTACGAAGGATCAAAACAGTTTTTCATTATATGTTGAAATGAGTGCTCTACAGATGCTTCATTCCTTTCTTTTGTTCTAGCCACATTCCAAAAAGCTAGGCAGAAGCTGTGTCGAGCACAGTACACATTGGACCTACACAGTGAAGAAGAGCTTGGCCGTGGCAAGCGAAAGAAGTACAGGGTACAACTTCCACTAACCAGCGACTCAGATTCAATTTCTGCAAAACGTAATCGGTGCAAACTATGGAGCGTGGAACGTATTCATTTAGAGCACCTGGACTAAACTTAGAGACCGCGCTGATTAATACAAACAAAATTTTTGTCTAACTGGAAATAGTAAGTAATTTTGATCTCAATTTACAGCCCAAAAAAAAAGCTGAGCAAAAGGAGCTGGTAGATCCACCTTAAAAAACATCGCACTGTCACTGAAAAACAAAAAAAAAAACATTTGTGGCGGTTAGTATTAT
The DNA here is from genome assembly GCA_037355805.1 of Ixodes ricinus. Taxonomy (NCBI): domain Eukaryota; kingdom Metazoa; phylum Arthropoda; class Arachnida; order Ixodida; family Ixodidae; genus Ixodes; species Ixodes ricinus. Next base: position 11,788 of record JAZHYW010030921.1, on the reverse strand, counting down.
TGTTTTTCGAATGCTTTCTTCATGATCAAAGAGGCCGTCTGTTATTTTCCGCCATTGCTGCTATGCTTTCTTTTTGCCATAGCCCAAGACAAAGCCAATCCGCATAGTATCCAGGTGATTATCCCGGCCGTTCCAAAATCGAGTCGTGGATCATTTACTCACAATGTCACGTATTACCCGCTGACAAAGGAGACAGGTTACTCGGGCAAGATTTGGAACATAGCCTGGGGGATCGACATCAACTGATGACAGAACCACACCTGTTGGGCCCTTTGAAGGTTTATTAACTCTGGCAAGGCAAAGACAACAGCTGGAAGGTTGGTCGCTTGAAACTGCAGAAGGCTCTGTGGTCCTCTTTCAAATGAGTGTGCAAGGCAGCGTCCTACACATGCAGAGGGTGGTCACTGTGACTGAGACAATGCAGGTGTTTGTGAACGCTACTGGGAAGCTCGTCCTAGCAGCAGCATATGCCAGCCAACAGCGTGTGTCACTTGGGACATTGGAAGATGTGATCACTTTTCTATGCTACATTCATAATCTCAAGCTTTGTGGAGGGTGCCCCACAGAGTTGTATCCGAACATTGAGTCCAGTTCGACAGCGGTAAAAGAGGGTGAGGCATGGTACCGAAGCAGCTGTAAAGTATTGAGCTCCGGTACAACTTGCTCAGAGTGCAGGAAGCTGCATGTACTGTTATCAAAGCGAGCAAAGGTGCTCAAAGAGAGAAAGCCCAGGACGAAAAGCACCACTATGAAGTCGTTGCACCGCAGTCATAAGGGCAACTTCACGGAGAGAAAAATCCGACAAGAGCTTGCCGCCATGAGAAGACAATTACGTGAAGTCAGTGACAAGAACACTGACAAGGCCCTAAGTGTACTTCTAGGAAAGCAGAAACATGCTTTTGCATCAGCACTGAAAACTGCACAAGCAAAAGCGAAGACGGGCCGAAGGCATGACACAGACTGGCTATGACGTGCATGTTGCTACGACTATCAAGCCCGAAAGCATACTCCTTGATAGCTGACATGCAGCTGTTGCCACTGCCTTCTAAAACACGTCTCAGCCAGATAATAAATGGCATTCCTTGTCAATATGGGTACAATGCTGTGGCCATGAACAGCATCAAAAAGCACCTCAAGAACAAGACCCATGTAAAGAGATGTGAAGTGCTTCTCCCAGACGAAATGAAAGTGAAGCAGTCGGCTGCTTTTAAGGGGGACACTGGCTAGAGGTTGAACTTCTGAACTACTCAGGTGATTGGAATGAAATTTGCAGGGGAGATTTAATTTCAGATGTAGGTGTACTGTGCAAACTTTCAGCTCTCTAGGACAGCTTTACATACCTGCATAAGATGATGTGTTACTCTTCGTTAAGAAATCTATCATATGCAATTGAAGCTATTAAGCATCATTTTAACTGCTTGAATAAAAAGTGGGTGATGTGGGACTTTGGGCTATCTAGTTTTTATAACTCAAATGTAAAAAATTCAGGAAGAGTGATTACCTCAAAATATGAGATATGCATTTCTGTCCTATGTCAATTTTTGAAAATATGTTTTTTTGTCAATGAGGACTTTAATATAAAAAAAATAAAGTAGATAGCCCGATTCCCCAGTAAATTTCAGTTCAGAAACATTTTGATTGTAGTATCAGAATACTTTTACCTTCGAACAAAAGATTCATTTGTATGAAATTTGCAGCAAAAAGTGGAACTGAGAAAAATGCATTCAAACATTGAACTCCTTTACTTTGCTACTGCCTCACAATGTGTTCAAAATATTTCATATCAGCGGAACTATTTGGTGCTTAGATATGAAATTTAGTGTAAGGGTGTATAATTAGTTTCTAGAACCGAAAACCTATAAATTGAAAAATGAATTGTTTCAGAAAATTGTGAAACTTAGGCCCATGTCCTCTCTTAAAAAAGCATCGTACAAAATGGAAGGGTTCATTAGCTATGATGACATAGCTGCTGCACCCGAGGACCAGCTGGCAGATTATGCTCTAATGCTAATGTTCGTACCGCTTTTTGAGGACTGGGTGCAGCCCATCGCATGCTTTGTTACGAAAGGTGTAGCTCCTGAGAAAGCCCTCACAGTTGGTTTTGAGCGCCATATTTGAACTGGAGAAGAACAATACGTCCGCCATAGGCATCATCAGCGACGGAGCTGGTAACAACAGGTCCTTGCGGAGCCAGCTGGGTGTTTCGGGAAAACTGAACTCTGAATGTAATTGCATCTTGAACCCCTGTGATCCATCAAGGAAGATTTGCTTCTTGTGCAACGTTCCCCATATTGTCAAGTGCATAAGAAACCACCTGAAGAAACATGTCTTGGGCAGGTATGAGGTACTGTAAAGCTTTATGCAACACACTTGCTAATTTGTTTCATGTAAATTTGCAGGTAGGAGCCCATCAAATTAACATCTAGCATTATGTGAAACTCTATGAAGCTGAAAAGGATAAATACACTAGGGTTGTGCCCAAACTAAGGCACATGTCACCCCGGATAACCTTTGTAAGATGAGTGTGCAACTGGCAACACAGGTAGTGTGTGCCTTTTGATCATAAAACCAACACTGCGACTAGTCAGTGACAGGTCAGGAGTTAAAGGGAAGCACGTCCCACTTCCTTCCACTTGTGCAGAGCAAATGCTAGAGGAGGTCACCTCCTCTCCAGCATTCGCTCTGCTGAAGTGGAGAGGTGCGAGGAGCTTCCCCCAAACTCTTAACCTGTCACCGACTGTAGTGTATTAGCACCTTGAGAGTTGTATGCTCAAACTATAACTAAAACATGCACCATTTTTTTTTTCGTGCTTTATATAAATTTCTTTTTTTTCTGGAACAGTTTTTTAGTTGTGGAACATCCGAAGGCCTCAGGGTTTACAGCGAGGCCAAACATCCGGGAACAGTACTCGGCTCGGTGGGCACCGAGGCCTTCACGAGGACACTAAGCGATGTGTTCAATGCCCTCAATGTTAAGCTGCCATCTAGAAAAACCAGACAAAACTCTGAAGAGCTGAGTCATACAATAATAAAAGCACAATATTTCTTTACAAAAATTAACTTAACAATTATAACATGGATGCACAACATTTCTCTTGCCATGCTCAATTTCCAGATAATTCAAGACTTTTTATAACTTCTCAACCTCACTAAGCAGAATTCTGTGAGTAACAACACCAAGCTCTTTGCATCACAAATGACGACAAAATCTATGCGTTTGACGATGTTGACACTGGACATAATAGAGTATTGTGGAAACTGAACTAACAACTGTCTTCGCTGGTGCCCACACCTGTTCTAACCCGCGCTCGTGATGAGTGCGCGCTCACTTCACACGCCTTACAAGCCATCTTTATTCTTTTCTTTTCAATAAACCCCACATCATTCCCCCTCTGGGGAGGGAGGGGGACGGAAAGAAGGAAGTTTCTTTTCCAGAGGGTTTTCATTGGTCACCTTCAATGAGCACACCTGAGGCTCAAAGTCTCCACTTATCGAAAGGTTGTCCAGTTTGAAACCTTGGGCCTGGATAACTGTGAGAGATATTGCTGCCCTCGGGGCAGAGAAAGCAATGCTCGGTCACAAGCTTCTAGAAGATTCATGTTTATTCTTGCTCTGGACGTAACTTTCATCATTCATTCCTGCTTTCTTGTTCCCGAAAGTGCCTGTTCATTCTCGCCCCGACCAAGCGACGCTCGAAGCTTCTTTGCCGAATTTTCGAGATAGTCGCGCACACTGGATAAGGAGCAACACGGGACCTTGTCGAGTCAATCTCGCTCTCGCTTGCCCTTACGCCGCCAAATCGCCGCCCGTTTTTGTGCTGTCTCGACACTCATTCTTTATTTTGTTTGGCACAAGTTCGCCCATTAAACCTTTTATTTTCAGTTCATTATTTATCGTCCCGTTGCCTTTATCCGTGACATTTCCAGTGGAGGTGTGGGGTACCGCAGCCCATGAAGCGTACTCATCCGAGGCCTTGCAGCCCAAGCCCAGTCCACGGCTCAAGAAGACCGCCCGTGGAAACTACTGAGACCCGAGAAAGCCGGCATGTTCAAGGCTTGCACCCGGAATTGGGGCTACTGCCGGAGAACACCCACCGGTCTACGAACCAGACGATCAGCAACCAATCATTGCAGACCCCTGCCGCCGTCCTTCAATGGCGAACTATATGAAGACGTCAAGGACTGGATCCTACACTACCAGCGCGTGGCCCGCCACAATGGATGTAACACTGAGCAACACCTCCAGACCCTCTACTTCTCAGTACAAGGCACCGCAAAGCACTGGTTCGAAAACCAGAAGGCTTCGCTGACTTCGTGGGACGTCTGCACCACCAAGCTGAAGCAGACCTTCTCGAGCCAACACCAGGAACAGAAGGCAGAGGACCTGCTCCAGACGCAGACTCACGCACCCAACCAAAGCGTGACCAGCTTTGTTGAAGATGTGCTACAACTGTGTATGCACGATGCCCGTACCGTCACCTTGGGCTTTGCGAGTTCGCACTGAACGCCCCCCGCCCGCGGAGCAGAGAACGACCGCGGGACATCGAGGAGTACCCACATCGCCCACCATCACCAGCACCCGCTTTACATTGGGGATCCCGTTCGCCGTCACCGCGATACCCGGTTTCGCCACTTCGTAGGTCTTGCCGAGAGAGCTTGTCTCCCCTACATCGTCGGGGAAACTAAGCGCGGCAACCCCTGGAGGACAACCATCGGAACAATGATTCTGCAACAGTGCCCAACAACCTCAACCTTGTCATCGACGACCACGACGCATCGGCACTTGCAGACACCGGAGCAAATTACTTTGGTTTGAGTGGGAAGCTTTCTCACCGCCTTCGAAAAGTCACGATACCCTGGGACGGCCCTCAAATATGGACCGCCAAAGGACACCTCATCACGCCTGTTTGGACGTGCACTGCACGCGTCGAAATTCAAGGGGGACCTGTCCAGTCAAGTTCATCGTCCTTCAAGCTGTGCAAAAGACGTCATCTTTGCATGGACTTCCTGTGCGAGTACGGCACCGCAATTGACCTTGGAGAAAACAGGTTGACGCTGAAAGCCCTTCCTACCTCCAGAAAGATCCAAAGCGACGCCAGCCGCCGTCAGTCATGGCGGACCATGTGAACCTGCCGCTGCAGTCAAGTCTTCTTGTGCCCGTCGTAACGAATGCAGTCACCTGCGGAGAAGTCCTTCTAGAAGGCAACGTCCAACTGCTCCTCGGAAAAGGAATAGGTATCACAAGGGGCGTAACGGAGCTGCACGATGGACGTGCTGTGGTCCTCGTGACGAACCTTCAATGGGAGGCACGGCACCTCACGAAAGGTGCCGCTGTGGGCCACATAGCAGAACACCGGAGCGCCGCCGTAATCGCCGCCATCTCCCATGAGACGTCGCCATTTTAGCCGTATAATACACCGCCGCCGCAGCTCTTTGTTAACCCCAAGCTCAGTGCCACGGAACGACAACAGCTCAGAGATCTCGCCGAATACACAAATGCTTTGCGACGACGTCGAAAGTGCGCAAAACAACAGTTGTAAGTGAAAGTTGGAATAAACTTGCTCCTTAAATACCTCCTTTAAAAAAATAAGCACATACTTTTTTAAGGTTTGACACTGTTAATGTATAGCAATTTCACTCACACAGCTAGCTACTTTTGTATTACTAATTATGTGGATGATATTTCCGGCAATATGTCCTGAGCTAGGTTCATTTTTAGATTTCTCATCTAAAGATGCAAATGCTTATTCTTTCATTTTTCAGAAGAGCTGCTACACAACTCTGTTGGTCGCTGTGAGGGTCTCTACAGCGTGGCATCACTGACCTTCAACATCTACCAGCTTCTGCATCTGACGATCTCTGTTCGCAAGTTGGGGCCGTTATGGACACAATCAGCCTTCGTGTTAGAGGGAGGAAATGGAAAGCTCGTGAAGCTTGTCTCTGCAGCCAAGGGGCTTCCAGACCAGATTGTTGAACGTGTCATGATGTCGCAGCAGCTCGAGTGCGTGCTAGCAAACCACAAACTTACAACCACTGCCAGCGAGCGAAGCGTGTCGCGAAGGATTTCTAAATTATTCACATATTCAGAATGTCCAGTACATTGATGAGGTGTGTCTGTTGGGGTGGGAAGAAGTCGTCACTCTAACCACTGTTGAGAAGCGCTCGCTAGAAGAAAAGGGTGTGAGCATTGGTATTGCTGGAAAGTTTCAACGCTTTGTATACAAGAGGCAGATATTTCACAGCATGGCCTTTACAAGGGATTCAAAGAGTGACACCACTGTGATTTTAACTTGTGATGGTGAGTACTTTAGAATTAAGAGAATTCTCCTTGACCTTGGATGCACCCTCCTGTGCAGATGGCTAGTGCTAACAGACGGGAAAGAGGGCACCCGGCCCTCTTTCCCACTCATATAAAGGAATGCTTTCTGTCTCAAGTAGATGTCTGTGAAGTGCTTAAACCCGCGAGCATTATGGCCAACTGCATTTTCATAGAGATCTTAAACCAAAGCAAGAGCTTTGTGTGTGACATGGCAAACAAAATTGAAAGAGATTAATATCAAATTCAGCACTGTCACAAATTCCAGCATATCCTCCGTTTTATTTTTATTTTCTCATGCTATTATTGTTGGTCGCAACCATGCTTATCTGTTGAGCTGACCGGAATGTCACGAAGGGTCGGTTGCTGCCGTAGGACCTCTTTTCGAGTTGTTCAGGTGTTCTTGACCCAAATCACCTTGCAACGTTCTACCTTCTACGACGTGAATGCCGGAATAGCAGATGCTCTCATCAACTTCTGTGAGCAGGCGAATGAGACTTCCGGCGGCATCTGCGAGCTCTTGGCAACAAGTATGGAGAGGGTGGGTCGTTCTTTGGAGCGAGCTGTAGTGTATAGCGCGGCTAACCCTTCTGTGAATTTTGGGCAAAATAACTCAGTTTTCCAGAAGATGCAGAAAGATCAGCCAAACTTGTTGAAGGCGAATTGCAATTGCCATGTTGTGCCCAACGCTGCCAAGCACGCAGTGAAATCTTTAAAGTTTGATGTGAAAACCCTTGTACTCAAGGTCTTCGAAGAGTTTTCTTCTAGCTCGAAATGTGAAGAGGAATTGAAGACTAATGAAGAAAGGTAAAAAACGCAGGCGAGCTGGTGAATGACGTCCATGGTAACCCTGAGACGTAGGAACAATACAAAAAAGGAACAGAACAACGAAGTCTCTAACACAGCTTGAAATTCACTGAACAAACATCGCCTTTTATACTCGGAGGGGTGGAAGTTGATAGTCCATTGTCTTTAAGAAATTCTGAGCAGTTGATTCAGTTGTTTACGCCTTATCACGGGAAGCCTTGCAGTGTTATAACTTCAGATATGAAGGATCTCTACTATTCCATGAAACAGACTGAGCTGCTGATGAGAGTAAAATGTTGGCGTGAAAAAAACTTGGTAAAATTCTAATCCGCGTCTCGAATCAATGTTGACAGCTTCACGAGTATTCTGGAGTACTACACGAGTTCTACAATTGTTGAGTACCAAGGAGAACTGTTTGTTCAGAAAAAGGGCGTGTATTGGCTCTTGGATCGCACCAATTTTGTCGGCAATTTGGATCATCACGTCAGTGATTTTGTAGCATCCTTGCCAAATGCTAATGCAGTAGTCTGAAGATTCATAATGATATTTTGATTTGTGTCTTTGAGGAAACGTCGGTGCAGGCGATCAAGCAGAGTGTGCTGGATAAATGCCTTGAGTTAACTTTCACAGAGGAGCAGCCTGTCCATGGGGAAATTTCGTATTTGGATTTAAAGGAGCACTAAAGTCGACTCTGAGATCGTCCTTTTGTGGAGACAACTAAATCTAGACGCTCTAAGCATCTCAACAAACCCGAAACCACAACCGTGCATACCTTATTTCCTCGTTAAAAGTGTGTTCAAAGACCACGACATGCCCTTTTTGGAGAAGTGAAGTGGTCGACGAAGGGCACTTGTCGACGAGTTGCAAGTCATGGCTTCGCTTGCGGAGAAAAAGAGGAGTCTTATCCGAATGTGTACCCATCAGACTTTCTTCGAAACGAGTTATAATAAAATCATTCGGAATCTGCGCGTATTGTAGGGCTTTCATTGGTCCACACAACGTAGTCTGCGAGGAAAAAGAGTCCACAAGTTTTTCTATTGCCCTGCATGAATAGGCGGTTTTGTAATATAGGACTTGGTATAGGTAGTATGTGGGAACTAACACATTTTAAACAATATCAGATCAAAAACGACCTTTTTCAAAAATGACTTCAGTGCCTGTTAAGGTTGTATACCAGCGGTGGTCTCTGATGGAGATACGGGAAGGAAGCCGAAAAGTCATTACTGGCCACCGACAGCTGCCACTCGAAAACCGTGAAGAGAGGTATGGTTTCTTCTGTCATAGGAAACGCATGCAAAAGTCTTGTCCACCTTGGATGCAAAGGGCAATAGCCTTGCAGTTGGAGCACCTGGCGGGCTACAGACAGGTGGTTATCTCCAGTGTGGTGACAGAAGTGTTGGAACGAATTGTTTTTGCCCTTCCAGAGAAAGCAGTGTTAAAGAATGTGGTATCTGTTCCCTTTTATTATGCCATTTCACACAATGTCAGGGCTGTGGCGTCAAAGTTCCGTCTTAATGTTGTCTTTAAAGTGCAGCAGAAGCTAGAAAAGTTTATGCCTTTTTCAGGGACGGCTTTGGGGTGCACGAAAAAACACAGGGATCCAGCGGTGTCTTGTCAGGAAGAGCTCGTGTATAATATTCCTCTGCAGTGCAGTTTTTCCTACGTAGGAGAGACAGGTAGTTGCTTAAACGATCGTATTCTGAAGCATAAAAGGGCAGTTAATAATAATGCACCAAACTCCGAAACTACAAAACATGTAGACGAATGCAACAACTGTGTACTGCGTACCCGAGTGGAAGGGCACTGAAGTCTTACATAGAGAAAAAGATAGCAATAGGAGAGTGTTAAGAGAAACTATGCACATTTTAAGCTCAGGGAATTGTATCAGTCAACCTTCCTTATTCCTTGATAAGGGAACGAAAAAGTTTCTAGGTTTGAAGTGGTGCTGGGTTCACAATCTGACCTAGCCAAGTGCGGAAATTTCTCGCAAACCTCTAGTGCGTTTTTTTTCTTTTTTTTCTGTCCTTGTGTTTTTTTGTGCTTCGGGCTTGTTTGTCTTTGTGATTCTGGTTTGTGTGCGGTTGTCGGTATAGGTTGGAAATTAGGGTACACTGTATTGTAGGCAAGGAGGTCGTTTGAATTGTGAAAAAGATCTGGGACATGTACAAAAGGCCATGTTTGTTCAATAAATTTCAAGTTGTGTTAGAGACTTTGTTGTTACTACGTCTCAGAATTAATATGGATGAATTGAAGACGTTTTCGACTTCTGTTATCAGGAATATAGCAAAGTGCTGGGTCATATTTATGTCCGTTGGTTAAGCTTCTTTACGGCCTTAGGCAAACTGATTAAGAACTGGGCGCCCATCAAGTTCTACTTTCTAAGTCAGGGCGAGGAGCAGTGCGAAAATATATCTGGAGATTTATTGGCAACCAAGCCGATGGACTTTTGGAGTGTGTCACGCTTCCGGAGTGCTACCTGCATTTCATGCACTCATTCCTTGCAAAGATTTAATCAGCGATCCTCACCCTCGAAAAGAGTCACCTTGAGCCAACAGAAATTTGCGCTGTAATGGCTAAGCTCAGGAAGCAGCTGACTAACCAGAAGGATGATATGTTCTTCGGTGTCAAGGCTAATCAGGGGCTGGAAATCCTTCCGGACGGACAAGTTGCAACGCTGAACTTCGTGAATGTCTATGACAGGGCCCTTGCGTACCTTGAAAAGTGGTTTGACTTTGAGAAATCCCCACTTAAGAGGCTTGCCAAATTGGTTCTGCACAAAGGTGCGCCCAGCATATCAGTCGTATTGAATGCGGGAGAGCTTTTTGGCATACACTTGGAAGAGGAAAGTGATGAACTGTGGTCGGAGCTTTGTCTTTTGATGGATACTCTCCCTGGACATCTAGGAAATGACGAGACATCGAGCTCGATCTGGCTCAAATTCTTGAAAGAGGTCCAGCGTCCCCATTTGCAGAACCTAATGGGGCAGGTTTTCTCCTTTCCCTGCAGCAACGCGTTTGTGGAACGCGACTTTAGCGCGATGGGGAACTTGTGGACGGATGAAAGAAATTAGCTAAGCGTCCCAATGGTTAAGGTGGAGCTGGTCATGCTATAATTTGGTGTGCAGCTGTGAAGACTTTATAAAGATGGCGAGAGAAAACAAGCAGTTCATCCGAGCAGCTAAGTCGAATTCAAAATATACATTCAGGTTCCCCAAATAGAAAAAAGTCAGCATATAGAATTTTACCTTTTGCTTTTCTCCATTGTTTTGTGTACTGCATATTATCGTGCGTGTATGCATATATGAATATCTGATAGATTCTGGCATTAGCGTTGTATACTTTTAATGTTTGTTCGTATATATAATGTCACCGGTTCAGTGGATTCAGTTGCAAAAAAGGGCATTTTATGTGTGGTTAATATTCAGTCCAGCACAAGTGTTATTCCATTCACTGGTATCTTTACACCAACCAGCAGACTAGTTGGTTAGCTCAGTGTTGTGCATTCGTGTTGTGCTTGGCTCGACTCGTCAGTACACGACAGCCAAGTAACTGGAGGGGCACCGTATACGCTTCATCATTGCGACCGCGGCTTCCTTGGTGGTGGAGTTTTGATGGCGACACCGGCGCAGCTTCCATCCCGTAGACAAACTGACCTTGAGTCTCCGGACTTTGAGACAGTGTTTGCAGAGGCGATATTTGCCAGGGGAACGTCACTCATCCGCTGCATGTACTGCCCCGCATCACTACGAACGGAGTCATACGACATGCTCCCCAATGTGGCTCTGTCGAACGCCACCTCAAAACATTATGTTAACGTGTATGTTGTCGGTGACTTCAATGCTCATATTGACTGGTCCAACAATGAAGCACCCTCCCCTTCTGATGCCGCCGACGATTACCTCCTGGAAATTGTCCATGGCGCTGTTCTCACTCAGCTGGCTCAAGAGGCATCATACACTGCTTAATCTGGCCGGACAGCATTTCTGGATCTGGCGTTTGCCACAAATTCCTCCCTGGTGCACAGTTGCCAGCTTTCTCCGAGTCTACCGGGCTCAGAACACTCCGCACTTACGGTCGACATCCTTCAGCACCTGCCTAAATACGGCCGCTTCGCTAAGACGGTACAGCTGTTCCACAAAATGGATGTCCTGCACCTTCAACAGCTCGTGCACCTGGCCCCATGGACCATGGTTCTTTCTGAAGAGTCGCCCACTGACATATACGCTGTATGGCTTGACTTCATGACAGCAATCCAAAAGGGTGCCTACCGACACATCCCTCGTCGTCGTGTCATCCCTGGATAACCCGTGACATTGTGAAACTTTGTCGCCGAAAAAAGAAACTCTTCCACAAGGCCAAGCTTACCGGGAATCCAAGCTGCCTAAGCAGAACGAAAGACCTCCAGCGTGAACTAAAGCGGCTTATCTATGTATCACATGCCCATTATGTGCAGTCAGTCGCCGCCAAAGCCTCGCAGTGCCCCAAGCTCTTCTGGGCCTATGTTAATTCACAGCGTAAGTCCCAGCCGGCTCCCCAGTTCTTCACCCAAGACGCTATTATTACGGACCCCCAATCCATTGCCAACCTCTTCAGCCACCATTTCTCATCAAACACAAACTGCCGATCCCACCCCACCAACTGCACCACCTGGTTCACAAGCTAGTCCC